>VMDO01011146.1:0-68265 GCA_007922755.1 Pedetes capensis | reverse complement strand
AAAGCTGGACATTGAACAAGAGAGACAGAAAAAGAATTGATGCTTTTGAATTGTGGTGCTGGAGACATCTATTGAATATACCATGGACTGCCAAAAGAACCAACAGATCTGTCCTAGAAGAGGTACAACCAGAGTGCTCCTTGGAAGCAAAAATGGCCAGACTGCATCTTACATATTTCGGACATGTAGTCAGGAGAGAACAATCCCTGGAGAAGGACATCATGTTTGGAAGAGTGGCAGGTCAACGCAAAAGAGGAAAACCCCCCACCAGGTGGATTGACACAGTGTCTGCAACAATGGGCTTAAACATAAATAAGATTGTTTGCCTGGCACAGAATCGGCAAGTGTTTCGATCTGCTGTACATAGGGTCGCTATGAGTCGGACTCGACTCGACGGCACCTAATAACAACAACAACAATCCATTTCTATCCAGGATTTGAGGGTGTGAGGGAGTGACTATGATTTCTGAGACAGAGGTTTCTCTACATAGCCCAGACTTGTCTTAAACTGGCAATCCTCCTGCCTCAACCCCCTGCCTTACTGGGATTATATATGCACACTATTGTGCCTGGCTAAAATATATTTTTGAATTGTTTGGGTGAGTATGTTTTCTTTTACACTAGAGAGCATTAGTTATCTGTATACAAGGATAGACTCAGACAGAGGAAAGAGAATGATGTGCCTTTCATAAACCTTATTATAGGAATAACTGAAGAACATAGGGACAAGGTAAGGATCAAAGTGGCATCAGCTCATTTGTGAGCTGTCCACACCTCCCATGGTTTAGCAGGCAATCACCAATACCTCTTACTCCACCTCACCCTCCCTTACTGTTACTGATGAATCTTTAAGTGAGCAACAAGCCACCTCCATCTTTACCTCTCTAAAAATATCATAGATCCCAGACTTAGACTCTGCATACCAATTAATATGACTCAGAAAAGGATAAATCTTAGCAAACCTATATTGTCTCTTTCTATGACAGCCTGACAGCCTCCATAAACAATATGTGTAGTTGCGTTTAATATGTCAGAATCACCTGAGGTTTGCACTCAGTAAAAATCAAGGAAAGAATATCTGCAATGTTCACTCACATACACATGAACCATATCAGTGATCTCCACCTGCAGCAATTTTCCTCTGAAGGGACATTTGACTTCAAACATATTAACTAAATAACAGTACAAGAGGTACATACACATAGCAAAATGTTTTAAAGAATTGCATGAGGGACTAAGAGTGGGAAATACTGTCTAGATCATCAGAAGAATTATATTTGATTAATTAGTATAATTGGGATAATTAACACACACATGAGCTTGGACATACCCTCTATGCCGTTGTTCTTGGTAGGTGCCATCAAGTTGGGTCCAATTCATAGTGACACTCATAGGGTTTTCAAAGGCTGATTGTTTCAAGATTGCTTCAGGAGTGGATTGCCACATCCTTCTCCCATACCATCTGTCCTAAGCAACCTTAATTCTTTCAAGCTAAGAAATCATCTATGAAAACTTGGAATATGTCACATTGTGGCTGTACATCCTGAGAGATTAACACTGCTTCTTAACTCACTTGATGAAGGGCATGAGGCACTGAGTAAAACTGGCTCTTTTAAGTAGTTTTTATAAATTATTTGTATCTTGCTTCTGAAATGACCCTCCTTTTCTCCTGTGTTAATGTACCTTCTGCATTTTCCTTCCTGGCAGAGTTAGTAGCTCAAACCATCATGTGAGATACCAGAGTCCTTAAGGGCTCAGAGATCTGTCAGCCACAACTGAAGATACCTTTTCTTGAACTAAAAGCAATCATGCATAAAAATAAATAAGTAAGAAAAAAGAATCAATGAGAAATTTCAAAGAGATGTGGATTTATGAGTGACTTTAGCCAAAAACAAGTGTAGGTTAAAACAGTACTAAGGAGATATCAAGTAGATAGGCTTTGAAGGACAGCATCTCAGGCAGAGAAAAATTGACCCTTAGGTTGTTTTTTTAAGAGACTAAGTTAAATTTTTAAAAAGAAATTTTGGTATTAATACTTACTGTCCAAATGCCAGTCTCTTCAATATTGTTAACAGTATTTCCTTCCCAGAAAACCCTGTCTGTTGTGGTATAACCTATAATCACTACTCTTAGGATATCTTATTTCTAGGATGGGTCTGATTTATTTTTTTCTACCACTTGTTCCAGCCCCAAAAGCTCCCTTCATTCAATTCTCTTGTCCACAGTGGTCACAGAAAAACTCTCATGTGACTTCAATTTTTAATTCCAGATTGGATGAGTTCCTTTTAATACATCAATTTCTCAAGAGCTGAGTTTGACTTCCTCAATCAATAATGAGGTGACTCTGACACTGATGGTCAGCAAACACCAAAAAAAAAAAAAAAAAAAAAAAAAAAAAAGCGCATTTATAGTTTAACTGCACCAAGCAGTTGCAAGGCTTAGGCTTATGCTCACTTAACTGAAAAATGTATCCACATATGTTCTTCTTTTTAGTTGTTGTTGTTGTTAGGTGCCGTCGAGTCGGTATCTGACTCATAGCGACCCTCTGTACCACAGGGGAAACACTATTGTCAGTGCTTCTCTGCTGCTCATAGCGTTTTCAATGGCAGATTGATTTTTGGGAGGGGGTTGCCAGGTCCTTCTCCCAAGCCTACAGCTTCTGGTGTTCCCAGGCGGTCTCCCATCCAGGTACTAACCAGGCCCGACCCTGCTTAGCTTCCGAGATCTGACGGGATCGGATGCCACAGGGCTATGGCTGCAGGCTTCTTTTTAGTAGGTGTATAAAAATATGACATGATTCTAGCAGAAAGATGGTAAGGATCAATATATATGAGTTCTATTTCTACCCTGGACAAAATTAACCTCTGAGACTCAGTTTCCCATACTGCATATAATGTGAGGATAAGTCTGGATAACAAACCTTCACTATTCATTCCATATGTTACTTGTATATTAACAATAACAAATAGAGATTATCCAGAATTTCTGCAGTGCAGTTCTCAAAAATTGCTCATGATCAGCAAAGTTCCAAGACCAAAAATTATCACTGCCATCCCTCATGCTGGGTGTTTGAACTTGTATGCAGGGAAGACTTGAATCCTTTAAAGTCAGAATTAGCAAAAAAGTTTAGCTCCCACATGAGTTATATTCTATTTGATAATAGCTCTTGCAAAAATAATACAGGAAACTGAACACATTGTTAGAGAAATGCTTTGTTTTTAAACATAGAAGGACAAGCTTGCAGGAGATCTCAAGAGTACACAATATCATTGTGATGATAACATTTCATTTTGTGGAAGTTAATGCTTAGAAGGGCTGAAATTTAGCTCAATTGGTAGAGCACTGCGCTGCTCTGCAGTCTCTGAGGTCCACAGTTCAATTCCCAGAACCTCAAAAATGGGAGAAGGACCTGGCAACCCACTCCCAAGGCAATCCTGAAACAGTCAGCCATCAAAAACCCTATGAGGGTCGCTATGAGTCGCACACCGACTCGACGGCACCTAACAACAACAACAATGCTTAGAAACTGGCATTGAGCTGAGCATGGTGGCACATACTTCTAATCCTAGCAACTCGGAGAACTGAGGCTGGAGGATTGCAAATTTGAGGCCAGAGTCAGCCTTCATAACTTAGTGAGACCCTGTCTCAAAATTTAAAAAATTAAAAATGGACTGAGGATACAGCCCAGTGTACAGCACCTGCAAGGTATGTGCAAGGCCCTTAGTTCAACACTCAAGTGTTGGGGGAAAAAAATGAAAGAAAGAAATTGGCATTGAAAGCCACATCAAGCTTTTGAAATAAACATAGAACAAAAGGGGGGAAATACACAGACACATATTCACATATTCATATTCACTCTAGGGTTCTGAATGGACTTCACCATTAATTTTCAAGTAACTTTCAACAGTAAGCTGAATTTTCTCCTTTAGTAGGCAAGTTAAAAATCAGAAGAGGACAGAAATATTCAACTTTTTTTAAAGTGAAATGTTTTGGAAGCACTAATAGATCTGATTTTTGATAGGAAAAACCAATAATTTTAAGGGTTGACTTTAACAATTATAATATTCTAAGTCTACTTAGACCATAGAGAACTTTCTTGTAAGCTATTCAAAACAAAAACAACATGAGCTTATGTCTGTGTCATGCTCTATATTCTTTCATTCTGTTCAAGTCACTTGAAATTAGGAAGAAATTTAATCTATACATGGTACTGTGACTCATTTCCACACAAATCATGGAAAAACACTGGTAGAGTGTTTGATGTGTTTGAGTGATTTTTTAATAAGTTTTTATACTTCCCCCTTCAACTACAAAAGATGGCACCTTGCCAAGAGGAAGAGAACTTAAATATGGTGTCTGTAACTACTATTCACCTACTCAAGGGGTGGAAAGCTTGTGGGCTACTGGGGAACAGAGGTTTGCAGGCATAATAACATAGCTATGGGCATACTTTGAAGTTCCCAGCATTTTGAGCTCATGGAACTAATGGTGTTGAAAATCTAAGAGCATAAATAAAATTATTCTGGTTGGCTCCTATATACTAATGTATACCAAGGTGACCAAAGTCTATAAAAGGAAATAGTTTACCCATGAGAAAAGACTGACCTCAGCCTTGTGAGTTATTTCTTCCACTTGAAATTAATGATGCCTTTATTCTTGGTCAGTTTTCATTCCAGTCTTTTAAGTGAGATTTTTATTCATAGGAAAAAAAAAATATGCTCATCCACCCTCAGGAGAAGTCTGTCCAAGTTAATTTATGGAGGCACTTTTAGACTGAGAGAACCCTTTGCTCCACAATTCAAGAAGCTTAATGAGAGAAATAATGGTCTAGGATCCTTCGAGGAACCTCACTGATCCACAATAATCTCATAATCAGAACTAAACTAACCAATTCTACTCTTCTCCTCTCCATAGACGATGAGTAGCTGTAACAGGTTGCAAAGCGATCTGCACTTTCAGAAGCAGAAAAGATGAGAAGCAGTAGTCTCTAATCACTGATGCTTACACAGATTGGTCTGACTTGTGGGCAATGAGACCAACTCTCATTTTTTCACATTATCATGTCCTGCAACTCCTAGTTGCTGTACAACTAATAGTAAAGTAAGGAGAGGAGAAAACAGGGCTTTGTGATCAATGATAAAGAATAAGATGTGGCTGAAAGAGAAGCACCAAAATAAGATCATACCAGTTTGAACCACTGAATTTTGTCATTTGAATTAAACTTCAAAATTAAACCCTCATGTATACTAAAAGGATCTCAAATTTAATCAATAAAATTATTCTGGTTGGTTCCTTATATTAATGTATTCCAAGGTGACCAATGACATGCAAAACAGTGCCCTTTGTCCCAGATTTTTAAACTAGATCTAAATGCCCTTTTAAATACTTTGGAAATACAAGAAAAGACTCCCTTAAATCAGCAGGAAGGTGAAGGAGAGAATGCAATCAGAAAAGTGGTCAGAGTAATATGGAAGAGAAACAGAGGTCCACAGGAAACTCTTACCTGAAAGCATACTCCTGAAAGACTGGGGAGTTTACTTAAGGCTGAATCATGGAGAACTAGTCAGAGGTGGGAGAGGGATTAAGAGAGAGAATTTCAAATTGAAGGATTAGAATTTATGCTCTAAAAGTCCTTGGACCCTCAACTCCCTATTTATATCTTTAAAATTAAAGCTCCTCCAAGAACCTTTTTATATGAGTTATAACTCTCAATATTTACCAAATTTGAAATTAAAACAATGTTTAAATTTTTATTCATATTTTAAGTTACAATAATAAATCAACCATATATTATCACAAATGAGATTTTTTATATAAAAACTATACTTTCCAAATGAAAAATTTTAGTGAGAAGTTTCACACTGGTTTATTGGCTTTACAATTTTGCAATTTTTTTCAATATCTGCCTTAATAGAAGATAGTTATCTGCTATTTTATTTTTATGTTACCCTCTGCATTCAGTTTGGTTAAAATATATGAAGAAAATACAGCCTGATACAAAAATACAGCAGTTGGAAAAGAAATATAGTGATAGCCTTTCTAAATAATTGAGTACATCATTTTTAATATTCCACCAAAACCTACCAAGTGGTAATTTCTTAAGGATATAATTTGGAAATTTGAAAGTACAGAAATGAATTTTTATGTTCTCTTTATAGGAAAATCTATTGGTCTTTCTTGAACTTTGCAAAGACTTTTTATCCATGCTTGATAGATTCTGGAAGCCATACACTGGTTATTAGGGAAATATCTGCAAGGCTCTATCTGTAGATGGTTCAAGTATTTACATATTATGATATCAATAAAATCACACTGTGTTAGCTTTTCATCACTATAAAAAATACCTGTGATAATCAACTTATAAAGAGAAAAGATTTATCTTGGCTCACAGTTTTGGAGGTTTCAGTCCATGATCAGTTGGCCTCATTGCTATTGGGCCTGCAGTCAGGAGACAAAGAAGGACATGGGAACAAAACTTTCTGCTTCATGACCAAGAAATGAAAAGAAAAAGAAGGGGATTGAGGTCCTAAAACTCCTTTCTAGGGTGTGCAGCCAGTGACCTGGAAACCTCTCACGAGGCCCCACCTTTAAAAGATTCCACCACCTCCCAGTAGGAACAAGGTGCCACTGAACATTTAACCCATTGGCCTTTGGAGGACATTTCAGATCTGAACTATTGCAGCTACCAATCTCACTGGAAAATCTTTGAAAATATGGAAGCTGAAAAGTTCATAGTGATAGATATAAATTTTTAAAATTATTTTTCTTGAATGCTAGAATTTTATCATTGACAATACTGTCAGTTGTTTTCCTTAAACGGAATAGACTAGTTTCATTCATTTCTTACAAAACTGTACAATACCAAAATCTAAAAGACCATAGTTTTTCAGGCACGCTTTCAAATAAAAGTGGCATTCATGAAAGAAGCAGTTTGTTCAGCTCAAAACATGAAGAATTGTTACACATTTTTCCTCAGGAAGTCCACCACATATGTCATTTGCAGGTGAGGTATTTGAGTGCTTCCGATTTCATTACACAGAAAATTAAAAACATGTTTACTCAAGTGTCTAAGTTTGAGAAAATTTATTATTTAAACTGCATGATCAGGACATTCTTAACTGAAGTAGCAGCGTTTTTATACTGCATATATATGATAGTCTGCCTGCAGCTGTGGCATCTGATCCTGTCAGATCTCAGAAGCTAAATAGGGTTGGGCCTGGTTAGTACTTGGATGGGAGACCACCTGGGAACACCAGCTACTGTAGGCTTGAAAGAAGGACCCAGCAACCCATTCCCAAAAATCAACTCACCATGGAAAACCTTATGAATAGCAGAGAGACACTGACCATACTGTTTCACCTGTTGTACTTAGGGTTGCTATGAGTGGAACACCAACTGGAGGGCACCTAACAACAACGTGTGGTAGTGGATTTAAGCAAAGGTGCCAATAGATCTACCCACCATTGGTTTTATACCATTAGTGAAAATAGATGTCAACACAGTGAAAAAACAAAAAAGTAAGATCTTAGTATTATTGCAGAAAGTTTTGACGCTGCACCCCTGCAAATGTTCTAGGAACCTCCAGTACTCTGCAAACCAGTGAGAACTGCTAGCTTTATGGGAAGATTTTAGGGTGGGTAAGACTTGAGAGTGAAAAATGAGAGGTGCCATATTCTAGAATCAATCAGATCTTCATTTGACCCCCTGAATTTTTCAGCTAACTAATAAGCAAGCAATGATCATTTGATTATTCCTTTCAACTGTGTATCTATTTTATTTTTATAGTATTTGTGTGTATTAGCAAACATTCACTAAATATTAATAATAATGATAATAACATGCTATCTTGTCAGGCTACTTTTTATTAGAAATTCTGTAAGTGCTTCACCATTAAGCTTCACCATACTCCTTGTTAGTTTGAGATGCCTATTATTTTAGTGATGAATTCTCTATTATCACTTTAATTTTAAAAACTCTTGGTGAATGGATGATGAATCATATTAAATGCATTTGAAACATCTAAAGAACTGAAGTTATGCATTCTCAAATTGGAAATTTGGTAAAATCATACTAAGCATTTTATAATAATGAACCAGATTTTTATTTCTAGAGGGAGCCCCACATAATGTTGGTTTATCTCCATCTCTTTCCTTGAGAAGCTATTTCTCCCTTATTACATGTTACTTTACTGGGGAACCCAATCACTGACTGTAAAAAAGACCATAGAGACAGAGGCGAGAAAACAAAATGAGTTGACAGCTGGGAATGCCACCTTGGATGGCTACAAAAGCACTGGAAGAAAGATCTCTTGTGACTGACATTGAAGAGCTTGGAGAATGTGAACCTCAAACTACTGATAGCTCTATCCCTTGCCCATGGAGGAAGGTACATTCACATGGATGAAAAAAGAATGAGAAATAAAGGAAACATGGTTTGCACCTAGGGTACATTCATGTCTAATGCTACATTCATGCCTGGCCTGTCTAGTACCTTAAACCAATATGGACTCTTACAGGATCTCAGTTTGGTTTTTTATATCACAGTCAAAAAATTGTAATACACCCTACTTGATCAGAGCTCTTAAGTTCCATTGAACTTTTCCTACTTAGAACTGTTTTATTAATATTCATGTTATGAATACTGTGTGTGTTGGCGCATATTCCTTATCTTTTCTTCCAGTAGTTTTAAGGTTTCTGAGTAATACGTGAGGTCTCTTATCCATTTTGAGTTGACTCTCATACAGATTGAGAGATATGGGTCTATTTTTAGTTTACTGCCTGTATATATCCAATTTTCCCAGCACCATTTGTTGAAGAGGTTACCTTTTCTCCATTGAATATCCTTAGACCTTTTGTCAAAAATCAGGTGGCTGTAGTTGTGATGGGTGTATCTCTGGGTCTTCAATTCTGCTCCAATGATCTTCAAATGTATATTTGTGCCAGTACCAAGCTCTTTTTGCCACTATGGCTCTGTATTATTGTTTGAAAGAAGGTATCATGATATACCTCCCACACTGTTTTTGCAGTTTAGGATTGTTTTGGCTATATGCAGTTTTTGGTGCTTCCATATGATTTTTACGACTTTTTTTAATCTCTGCAAAATCTGTCATTGGAATTTTGATGAGGATTGCATTAAATCTGTAAATCATTTTGGTAGTATAGCCATTTTCAAAATATTAATTCTCCTGATTGGTTAGCAAGGGAAGGCCTTCCATTTTCTATTCTCCTCTGCTACTTCTTTCTTTAATGTTTTGAAGTTTTCCTTGTAGAGGTCTTCTTAGGGTCTGTGGTTAGACTGATTCCTAAATATGTAATTTTGATGGGGCACTGGAAATGGGGCCTGCAACCATAGCACTGTGGCATCTGATCACATCAGATCTTGGAAGCTAAGCAGGGTTGGGCCTGGTACATACTTGGATGGGAGACCACCTGGGAACCAGCCCTTAGAGAAGGACAAGGCAACCCATTCCCCCAAAACAATCTGCCATTGAAAACCCTATGAATAGCAGAGAAGCACTAACAGTAGTGTTTCACCTGTTGTATGTAAGGTTGTTATGAGCGGTACACCAACTCAATTGCACCTAACTAAAACAACTGGAAATAGGATGGTTTGCTTGATTTCCTTCTCCTCCTATTCACTGTTAGTGTAAATGAAGAATGTTGATTTTTGAATATTAATTTTGTATTCTGCTACTTTGCTAAGTAGCAAAATCTAAGTTTTCTAGAGGAACTTTTTGGAACGTTTAGGTAAAGAATCATGTTGTTGTTGTTAGGTGCTGTCGATTCGGTCTCTGATTCATAGTGGCCCTACTTACAACAGGTGAAACACTATTGGCAGTGCTTCCCTGCTATTCATAGGGTTTTCAATGGCTGACTATTTTGGGGGAGTTGCTGGGTCCTTCTCCCAAGCCTACAGCACCTGGTATTCCCAGGCGATCTTCCATCCAAGTACTAACCAGGTCTAACCCTGCTTAGCTTCTGAGATCTGATTGGATTGGATGCCACAGTGGTATGGCTGTAGGCTAAAAAGAATTATATCATTTCAAAATAAGGATAACTTGACCTCTTCTCTCCCTATCTGCATTCCTTTCATTTCTTTCTCTTGCCTGATTGTTCTAGCTAGGAATTCAGTCACAACATTGAATAAGAGAGGAGAGTGGATATCCTTGTCTTATTTCTGATCTTAGAGGAAATGTTTTCAATTTTTCCCCACTTAATATGATGTTTGCTCTAGATTTGTCATAAGTGGTCTTTATGATATTGAGATAAGTTCCTACTATATCCAATTTTTTCAGGAATTTTATCATGAAAACATGTTATACTTTGTCAAAGATCTTCTCAGCATCAATTGCGATGATATGATTTTCATCTGCACATCTCTTGATATGCAGAATTACATTAACTGATTTTCATATGTTGAACCTTCTCCCTGCAGCCATAGCACTGTGGCATCCTATCCCATCAGATCTTGGAAGCTAAGCAGGGTTGGACCTGGTTAGTACTTGGATGGGAGACTGCCTGGGAACACCAGATACTGTAGGCCTGGGAGAAGGACCTGGAAACCCCCTCCCAAAAATCAATCTGCCATTGAAAACCCTACGAATAGCAGGGAAGCACTGACAATTCTGTTTTGCCTGTTGTACATAGGCTTGCTATGAGTTGGATACTGACTGGACGGCAACTAACAACAACAACAACATGTTGAACCAGACTTGCAACTGTGGAATGAAACACACCTGACTATGGTGTATGATCATTTCTATGTATTGCTGAATTTGGTTTGCCAGAATTTTATGGAGGATTTTTGCATCAGATTTCATCAGGGAAATTGATCTATAGACTCTTTTCTTTAGACAGAGTCCTTATCTAGTTTCAGTATTAGGGTGATATTGGCTTCATAGAATGGGTTTAGAAGTGTCCCTTTTCTATTTTATAAAATAATTTGAGGAGAATAGGTATTAAGTCTTCTTTGAAGGTTTGATAGAATTCAGCTGTAAACCCATAGGGACCTAGACTTTTCCTTGTTGGGAAATTTTTTTATTACTATCTCTAATTTGGTGAATGTAATACATCTGTTCAATTTGCTTGAGTCCTCTAGGCTTAGTTTTGGTAATTCTTATGTGTTAATTGTCCATTTCTTCTGTAGTTTTGTTTTCTGGTTATGATCGCTTTATCATCTGTCATCTTTTTTTAATTTGGGCCTTTTCTCTCTTTCTTTTGGTGAGTCTGGCTAAAGGAGAGTCAATTTTGTTGACCTTTTCAAAGAATCATCTCTTAGTACCATTAATTCTTTGTATTGTCTTTTTAGTTTCTAATTGGTTAATTTCTTCCTTGATCTTGATAATGTCTTCCTGTGTATCCTTTTTGGGGTTGGCTTGCTGTTGGCCTTTTATTGCTTTAGGGTGTGTCATTAAGTTATTTAATTTGGTCTTCCCTAACTTATGTATAAAGGCACTCATATCTATGAACTTTCCTCTTAGAACTACCTTTGCTATATCCCATAAATTTTGGTAGGATGTGTTTTTATTCTCACTTGATTGCAGGAATTTTTATATTTCTTCTCTGATTTTTTTTTGACAAGCCATGGATCATTCAGAAGTGTGTTACTTAGTCTCCATATATTTGTAACATTTCTGAAATTGTTGTTTTTGTGCTCATAGTTTTATTCTGTTGTGATCTCATAGGGTACAGGGGATGATTTAAACTTTTTTGTATTTGTTGAATCCATTTTATGGACTAAAAGGTGGTCTATTTTAGAAAAAGTTACATGTGGTGCTGAGAGAATAAATCTTCTGCATCTGATGGATGGAGTATTCTGTACACATCTGTAAGATCCACTTGGTCTATAGTACTGGTTAAGTCCATCATTTCTCTGCTGATTATTTGTTTTGATGACCTGCCTCTTGACAAAAGTGGACTATTAAGATCTCCCATCATCATGGTGTCTAGCTTGATGCTTTCCTTTATCTCCAATAACATTTGTTTAATGAAGATAGATGTACCTGTACTTGGTGAATAAATGTTAAGTATTGTTAGGGATTCCTAGCTGACTGTGCCTTTTATTAATATTTAGTGACCTTTTTCTCTTCTGATTAGTTTGGGTTTGAAGTTTAAGCTGTCAGAAATTAGTATTGCTACTTCTGATTTTTTTTTCTTGGTTCCCATATGCTTCGGCCCTTAGTTTTCAAACGTTTATGGTATTTGTGGATAAGGTGAGACTCTTGAATCCCACAAATCAAAGTTTTTGTCTGTTTTTAATCCAGTTGGTTCCTCTCATGGTAGTGTCCTTCAGGTGTTTCTACATATTTATAATCAGGCTTCTAAATTCTTTTTCAAGCATCTCTTAGAATTAGGTTATTTTGAAGTTATCCTTTGAAGGTCTTTGGTCCAGTGGGCTTCCCATCCAGCCTGGCCTTTCATGTTTCATGTGTTTTTCTGTTGAGGCTTGTCCATTGCTTGTCCTGGGTGCAAGGTCTCAATTTCTCTTTGTGGCAAGAGGTTCTCCCCATATGCTCCTTCATTTAAGGGATGATGATGGGTCACTGGCACCGATCCCTCCAGGAAGTCCCACCCTTGCCAAAATCCCAGGATAGCCTCTGTGGCCAGCACTCCCCAGCCATTTCTCTCCATCTCCAATGCTCCTGGACTTCATACTTGCCACACTCCAATCAGTCTCTCTCTGGCTCCTGGTTCCAATGGAGCTGGCCATTTCTCTGTCCCTGTTGCTCCAGGGCCCCAATGTGCCACAGCCCAGTCTGTCTCAGGCTCATGGTTCCAGTGGTGCCAGCTGTTTTTCTCTGCACCTGGCATTCCTAGCATCCAAAAAAACCACAGTCTGTTCAGTCTCTCCCTGGCTCATAGTGCCAATGGCACCAGAGGCCAGGGAGGCAACAGTATCTCCCTCATTAAAACCTCAGTACCTGAGTCTGATACCCTTCAGTGGGGCCACATGGCCCAGCCTCCTCCCAGGAGAATCCTGCAAACCTCCAATTTTGTTTTCCACAATACACAATACCTCTCATCATTTAAGCCCTCTCCTGGAGGGTGTCATATCCTCTGAAATCTTTCACAATTGCTTGCCCTGGTGAATTGTCCCACCATTTCCACATTTTTTCAGTCATTTTAATTCCTACTTTTTTGGCCAATTGTCCTCACACAGTCCAGTTTTCAATAATTAAAGCTGCTCTCTAATATTTTTCCATTCTGAGTAGAGAATTTTGCATAATTCCTTGTTTTTCATTCCCAGTTCTTTTTGAGTAATTTAAAAGTAACTGGATAGTAATTTTGTTGAGGTAGGCTAGCTCTTTCTTTCTTTCCTTTTTTCTTTCTTTTTTTCCTTTCAAGGTACTTCAGGGTTGAATTCAGGGCCTCATGCATGTTTTCACAAGTGTTCTGCCACTGGGCTGCACCCCAGCCCACTTTTTACTTTTTATTTTGAGTCAGGATATCACTAAGTTACATAAGCTGCCTCTGGTCTCAGACTTGCCTCCTGCCTCCACCTCCTGAATCACTAGGATCACAGGCATGCACCACCATGCCCAGCTTTTCCTAAAAAGACCAAAAAAAAAAAAAAAAAAAAAAAAAAAAAAAAAAAAAAAAAAAAAAAAAAGAAATGAAGAGAGGAGAACAAAACAAGAATAGACAGAGCTAAGTGCGATGGTGGGCTGGGATTTAGCTCAGTTGGTAGAGCGCTGTGCTGCAGTCTCTCAGGTCCCGAGTTCAATTCCCAGCACCGCAAAAATGGGAGAAGGACCTGGCAATCCACCCCCAAGGCAATCCCAGAACAGTCAGCCACTGAAAACTCTATGGGGGTCACACCGAACAACAACAAGTGCGATGGCTCACACTTGTAATCCCAGCAACTGGGGAGGAAGAGGCAGGAAGATCGAAAGTTCAAGACTAGAGGCAGTCTTCACAATTTAGTGAGACTGTCTCAAAAAAAAAAGTGAAAAAGTGGGTACAGCACTTGCAAAGCATGCAAGCACAAGGCCCTGGGTTCAACCCTCAGTACAAAAAAACAAAACAAAACAAAAAAAACACAAGAATAGACAAACCAAAATGAGAGCAAGAGAAATAGCACAGATTTTACCTATCATTTAAAGAGTTAAAAGAATGCTTATGTGAAACTTTGAGCCCAAATCCTTTATTGGATTTTTTAAATGTGCTCATTTTTTTCATGATTATTGGTGCAATCAAGTTTTTTGACATTTTTGAAAGGATTTCAATAATTCATGCTTTCCTGGAATATGATTTCTTTTATTATGGTCTTAATATAAATTATAATTATAAATGTTTATATTTATACATTTTTTGATATCCTCTCTGAGCATTTCACATATCTAATTCCTAAAAATATTTTTTCTCTATTTTTTCTTGATTAGAAGATATAGTGTCTTATTTAGAAATTCTTATTTGTTATCATTATTTTCTTATTTTAAAAACATTATTGGATGTATTTAATAGTTTTGCTATTTTTCTTCCAATTCATTAATTCTTGTACTTACAATTTTTATTTCCTTTCTCTTGCTTTGCTAAGTTTAATTTACTGTTTTTGTTCAGTTTCTTTGAGCTACATGATTAATCTTTTCATGTGCATTTAACTCCCTCCACTGAGAGTCAACCATCCTTAACTTTTTAGCCCCTCACATGACTTAGTTCCAGCAATATTCCAATAATTCTTGCCTAATTTTTTTAATACAGAAAATAAGTTCTTTGAATTGGAATTAAAAAAATGCTTTCTTCACGATTTTTTCCTGGTAGTTGAAAGAAAGAACATTTTCTAATTCTTTTCAGAAAAATGTCCAGCCAAGCACAAATCTCAACAGAAACATAGAAGGATCAAATAGGCCACCTTGGATACAAACTCTGCACAATCAGGAAAACAGATCTGAGAGGTATACAAATAATTTTATCAAAGCAGAAGCCAACTTGGGACTAGAGGGAAAGAAGGAAAGCTAAACCCCTGACCAAAAGAGCTCATATCACCTAATTTTGGGCTCTGGGTTTAATCCTATGCAGTTTATTGAATTAAACTTCCATTAATCTCTCTTTAGTACTAAAATTGCCAAAATGCCTGAACCCATTAATGGGAAAAATTGCCCACAAAGAAAACTAAGGACCTGTCCAAGGGTAAATTATTTTTATAAGAATTTAATGTAAAGCAGTTTGACTATTTCTGAGAGGCACTCTAAAGGCAGGGGGAAAAAATGGTTTATGCTTTTGGCCACTAAAGAGAATATTTATAATATCTATGATTTTCTAATGAAATCCTGTGGATGATAGGTCTCTAATATGAAATTATGGCTCTCTACAAATTCTGGAGAGAAAAAAATGTGTCACAAGGTATTATACTATTGCCTGTATCCTGAAATAATTTTTACCAAAAATCAAAAAAGGAAGTTTTTTGTCCATTGAGATTGCTAAATCATGTGGGAACAATTGTAATAGCATGGTCAGATGATTTCCAAGGAACAATTTCAAAGCTACTATATTATTAATATAAGGATTAAAATGTCCCCAAAAGGCCTCTGACAAGATAGACCATGACTGCTCCAAAAGTGCTATTATCTTCTAGTCTGTTGGTGATTCAGAGATCCTGTGAGTACCTGGGCCTTAAGGATGAGTGGCCAGGAGAGAACAACCATGACTGAATAAAATTTCTTTTGTCATTGCATGGGTAGGAGTTGTTAATCTGTGTTTGCTTTCTGCTGTGACGAAAGGAGTGGAAATTATTCTTTCCTGGAAAATTTCCTCCCCACTCCTTTAATTCCTCTGTGATTATAGTTGAACCAAAAAAGTTGTCCCCCCTTTCACAGACCAATACCACTGTCTCCTGTTGTGGGGTATTAAACAGCTACTGTCTGCTGCACCAGGGGAGAAGATGGTAATTCAGGGATGAATTGAAATAATTTTCCTGGAAACACAGAGTAGAACTTGTGTGGGTAAATTACTCTGCAAGGACTAGATGAACTTCGCAAAATCATGCCTGGTCCTCATTTATGAACAGCAGAATCTTTAAAAGCTTCCAACCAAGCCACACTTGTAATCCCAGCAACTCATTAGATGGAGGCAGAAGGATTGCAAGTTTGAGGCCAGAGGCTGCCTACATACTTTAATGTGATTCTGTCTCAAAATAAAATATAAGGGCTTAGGGATGCAGCTCAGTAGTACAGCACTTGCAATTTGTGCACAAGGTCCTGGGTATAACCCCTTGTTTTTGTTGTTGTTAGGTGCCACTGAGTTGTGTCCGACTCATAACAATCCTCATAGGGTTTTCAATGGCTGTTTCAGGATTACCTTGGGAGAGGATTGCCAAATCCTTTACCCATTTTTGTGGTGCTGGGAATCAAACCCAGGACATCAGAGACTGCAAAGTGGCACTCTACCAACTGAGTTAAATCCCAACCTCGGTATAACCCCCTAGTGCTGGAAAAAATAATGCTTCCAGCCAAGGGTTTATTTCCATAGTTCACTGGATTCTTACTAAGTTATGGTTCCCCCTTACAGATATAAGATATCAGAACTCCCAAATTATAATGATATTACTCAAAGTCACACTGTTTTTGCTAGAGGTAGGCCAATATCATGCCTACAGACATCAAAGCAAATGCTCTTTTTCAATGGCATAGCCACACAGATGAACAATGAGGAAAGGAAATAAATCAAAGGTACAGGCTTTTAAAAATTAGTTTAAAGAAGATAGGGCTTTATGTGGATCTCCTTCTCTACCCTTCAAATTCATTACATCTTTCACTCAGCCCCAGTGTCTTCTTCTGTATGATAGGACATCATTGCAAAACATACTTTATTTTCCTCTAGCATAAGGTTTTTGTATAATCTGAGTCTATTTGAACAATAACAACCATTAGCTTTATTGAGTTCTTATTATGCTAGCCATTGTTCTAACTAGTTTGTGTGTATGTGTGCCCTGTTTTAATTTCCCCAACAGCCTTATGAGATAAGGCACTATTATTATCCATATTTCAAAGGTTAGGAAGCCAAAGCAAAAAGGTTAAACCACTTTTGAAGGTCACAAGGATGGAAAGTAGTAAAATTGATATTTGAACTTTGATGATATCCAGGCTCTTAACTTCCTCTATTCAATCTAATTTATTCAGCTTTTGAGGCCAAGGGGTATATTTTGGAATAAAAGAAGGAAAAGAGAAAAAGAAAGATAAGAAAGAGCTAATGAGAGAAAAAGGACAAGGTTAGGTGGAGACTAGAAGACTAGCATTGTTTAATACAATTATTTATGAAGAACTATTAAGGAACTTCACAAATTGTCTTTTTCTATTACTTGAACATAATTAGTTTTCTATTTCTAAAGTCTGTCTAGTCTTCAAATATTGAAACCAGGATTGAGAGCATACCAAAAATGCAATCAATTAGCCATTATCTAAAAGGAAGAAGAGATCTTGGGAAATTAAACTTCTTTTTAAGGAGAACAAAAGAGGGGTTGGTTGTTTTGTTTTGTCTTTTGTCGGTTGGGTTTTTTTGTTTGTTTGTTTGCTTTGTTTGTTTTTATGGAGGGGATTAAAATATAGAGTTAATCTGCACAAGTGATGACACAAGAAATTGATTATCTCCATATACAAAAGAAGGTTAACCTAGTGGTGGGGGAAGAGGGGATATATATCAAAAGCTTATCAACTGGAAACAAATCAAGATATAGGCATCCTTGCTGCAGAGGTCACATTCTTATTCAATTTAATTATTTGTATTTCATTGGAAGCATGAAATACACATCAATCCCACTTATCTTTTTTTAAAAAGGAAAGGGTGATTGCCAAAGCCATGACAGCACAATGATGTCATCTAGCAGTAGTCAGGACTGGGAGTCCAAGCAACTAAGAAAATCAGTATAAATGATGAAAGTTACACACAGCAAAAGGTCCTGGCCCAAAGCAACCTGATGGAAGAATCAGACAGCTATTAGTTCACATGGGTGCCAGTTCAATCCCTAGAACTCATGATGTTCCTGCATTCCCAAAGACTTTTTCTATCTCTTCTGGCTTCAAATTTTTGTTCCCAGGTAAATCCATATTTCACTCTTCTCAAACATGTGGTCTCTTTTGCCCCCATCTCTTGACTCTAAACCCAATACAGACAAGTCTTAATTCTTACACATGAACATATCCATAACAGACTGAAAGCACTTTAAGTAGCTCACCTTACCAAAGGCATGGAGAAATTGATGAACTTGCCTCCTAGCAATTAAAGTAACTCAAAATGTAAAAGTTCTTCAGCCATCGTACCATGTTGTTCAGTCATCTACTCTTCTACTCCCAACCCCCTAACTAAAATTCTCCCTGTTCTCCAAGTTTAACTTTCATAAATAGTGGATGAACAATCATTGTTTCTTTGTTTCATTTAAACTTATATCAAGCCAGGTGCTGTGGCACACACCTGTAATCCCAGCAGCTCTGGTAGCTGAGGCAGGAGGACCATGAGTTCGAGCCCAGAGGCAGCCTGCACAATTTAACAAGACTATCTCAAAATTAAATAAATAAATAAATAAATAAATAAATAAATAAATAAATCGGGTCTGGGGTGCAGTTCAGTGATAGAGCACTTGTCCAGCATGTGCAAGGACCTGGTTTCAAACCCCTAGTACTAAAGAAACATTTGTATGAAAAGAGACTCATCTTAAAGATTCTAAAATAATTTTCAGAATTTTCTAAACCAAGACAGTTTCCTACCTTGTGTGGCAGCCATCATTAAGTTTTCATTTATCCAGCTTTAAAGTAAAGTTGCCCCCTAGTTTTTCTACCTATATATTGAATCTTCTTCTTTCTGACCTCCAACTATCGAAAGGACACCAGGGTTCAGTATTCTGACTCCATTAATTTTTATTATACTCCAATTCTGCATAATCTTATCAAGTCTCAGGACCTTAAATGACAAATTTGCTATTGAGTTCCAAGTTTGGTAACTTCAGCTTTGATCTCTCCCCAATCCATAGACTCTTACATCAAATTCTGTCCTCTACTTTTCTCCTAGATGTCAAATGCCCAACTAAAACTCAACACATCTATAACAGGATGCTTGATCAAATTCCCCAAATATATTTTCCTCCAATATTGTCTATCCCTGTAACTAGCACCACCATTCACATTTAATTCCTCTTTTTTTCTCCCAATCTTTATCCAACACACCAGCAAAAACACATGACAAATTTGACCACTCATCCCTGCCTCCACAATGGGGTAAGACATCATCATTTCCCTCCTGGTGAGTATAGTAGGTTCCTAGGTCTTCATGCTCTCTTTCCTCTACAGTCTTGATCTCCACATAGAACCCAGAGTGATCCTTTCAAAATATAAACAACACATACTCCTCCCTGGCAAAACTTCCAGTGACATCCCTTTACATGAAATAATATCCAACACCATTACCACCTAAGCCCAAAATGTGCTTTGGCTTCTATACACCTTTGTGATCTTAGGAGGATATAATTCTTTATAAGAAATGGAGAAAAGATGGAGGTTGTACAGGATTTTGCATTACTTGGTCTACAATCAACACCCATAGAAGCAACAGTCAAGAAATCAAAAGACACATTGCATTTGGAAAAACTGATGCAAAATACCTCTTTAAAGTATTGAAAAGTAAAGATGTCACATTGAAGGTGTGCCTAATTCATGCCATGATATTTCCAATTGCATCATATGGCTGTGATAGCTGGACATTGAATAAAAAGACAGAAAAAGAATTGAGGCTTTTGAATTATGGTGCTGGAGACAAATATTGAATATACCACAGACTGCCAAAAGAACCAACAGATCTGTCCTAGAAGAAGTACAACCAGAATGCTGCTTGGAAGCAAAGATGGCTAGATTGTGTCTTATATATTTTGGACAAATTGTCAGGAGGAACCAATCCCTGGAGAAGGACATCATGTTTGGGAGAGTGGCAAATCAATGATAAAAAGAACACCCTCAAGTAGATGGATTGATACAATGTCTGCAACAATGGGCTTAAACATAAATAAGATCTTGTGACTGACTCAGAATCAGGGAGCCTTTTGTTCTCTTGTACATAGGGTCACTATGAGTCAGATTCACTAGCACCTAACAACAATTCTTTATCGGTTTCTTAGACTTTTGCATGCCTTGCAGGAGAGCCAATAGCTATACTTTTTTACAGACTATGGTTTAAAAGATGTTTGTGTAACAAAAAGCCTTAAAAGATAAAGAGAGCATCTTCTCTTGCAGCAGAGACCCCACATTTTTACTCCCGAATGTAAAAGGTTTCGGTTCTGTACACTCAGGATTCCTCTGCTGGACCATCACCCATTTGGTCTGCGGATGTTATGTGACATTTTTTATGCAGCTCCAAAGCAACTAGAGTTTGGAAAGCTGTTCCCACAAATGATAATACAGCAGCTTACACTATTGCTGTGAGTAATAATTGTCCTTTGTCTCTGATTCAGGTGTGAAAATAAGGGATATTATGTAATAGCAATGAAAATGTCATAGTAAAGAACTCCAGAAGTCTATCGCCACGCCCATGAAAGTAACAACAACAAATGGCAAAAACTTTCAGAACAAACTTCATCAGAACCTTGGAAAGTAATTAAAAGTTGTATCACTCAAATAGTGCTGATTTAAGAAAAGCAGCTGAGTCCCAGAAAGAAGAGAAAGCATTGTGGTGTTATAACTCACTGGTACTCCTCCCCTTTTTCCCCTCCCCTGCATAGCAGTAGCCTCGAAAATAACAGCCATGTTCTCAATGTCAAATGGAACAGAAGGAACTCATTTACAAAGAATCATCCCTAGTTGATCTTTCTGGTGGCTAAAAGACCAGCTCCATAAACTTGCCTTTATCTCATCTAACTTGGAAATCATCCAGTGAGTTGCTACCCAGGAAACATTCATAAAAAACATTTGCAAGGTAAATGGTTCAGTCTCTGCTACCCGAGGAAATGGTTATTAGTTGGGGAAAACAATAACTAAACAAAAATATTGTAAGGAAATGCTGGGAAATAAGATGTTTTGGGAAAATAAGAGCTTTAAAAACCTCTGACATATTCCTAGAAATCAAAAAAGAGCTAGCATTGTGGTTGTTGTGTACATGCTCAACAAAATCTGAAAAGGCCCTAAGCTCTCACCTTAGGCTGACCTTGAGTTCTGTGTAAGCAGGAAGTGGAGGATTTATGTGAAAAATTATTGGATGCAGCAAAAGCAGTCCTCACAGGAAATTTTATAACTATAAATGCTTACACTAAGAAGAAAAATCTGAAATCGATAACTGCATCATCCACCTTAAGAAACTAGGAAACTACACTCAAACAAGAAGAAAAGAAATAATGATTATACCATAGATAAATGAAATGGAGAAAAGAAAATAGAAAAAAATGTTCAAAACCAAATTGTTGCATGAAAACATCAACAAAAATCAATAATATTTAGCTAGCTGGACCAGGAAATAGAGAGAAAGAGGGCCAAAGGTATTAAAATGGGAATTTAAGAGAAGATATTACTACTGACCTTCCAGAAATAAAAAGAATTTTATGAATAATTGTATACTAACAAATCAGATAATCTACACGTAATGGATGAATTCCTAGAAACACACCAACAACCAAATAAACCTAAGAAATAGAAAGTCCAAATACACCTATAACAAGAGATTGAGTCAGAAATGAAAGATTTTCAAAGAAACACCAGAATTCAGTCTCGCACTGTGACAATGCCTGTAATCTCAGCAACTCGAGAGGCAAAGGCAGGAGGATCACAAATTCAAGGCCAGAGGCAGCCTGCATCACTTATTGAGACCCTATCATATGATAAAAAATTTTAAAGGTCCTGAGTGTGTAGTTCAATGGTAAAGATTTGAAAGAATGTGTGAGGCCCTGGGCTCAGTCCCCCACTACAACACACACACACACACACACACACACACACAGGTAGAATTCACTAATGAATTCTACCAAATCTTTATAAAAGTAATTACACCAATCTACCTCAAATTCTTCCAAAAAATAAAAATATGGATGCCCTTTTAATTCATTTTATAAAGAGATCAATCTTACTCTGAAATCAAAGCCAGATATAGATTGTTAGGTGGGGGTGGGTCTTCTCCTCCCCTCTGAGACAACCACCCAGAGAGCCACCCAAGGCCCCACAGAGCCCTAGGCATGCACCTGGCTGTAGTTTCTGGTGCCTCCCAGAGTGAGGCTTTATGTGCACACCCCACAGCAGGGCTTTGCACTTCCAGCGGGTAGGTACAGGGTCCTGGTTACCTTGTAGACCAGGGTCCTCATTCTCCTGGCTGCTAGTGCAATGTCACACACCCCCTCACTTTTGTTTCTGTTAGGCAGGACCTGTTACAAAATGGCTCCTCCCTAGAAGATGGTGCTTTCTCTTTCTACCCATTATCCTAGTCCTCAAAAGCCCACCAAAAAGCCCATCAAAACTTGACTTGACTCTTCCAGCCTATCAGAACCCTCTGCTCACCAGCTTCCTACCTATCCTGACACATCATCAATCACCCCTTCCCCTTCCCACCTAGAGCCCATAAAAGCCTTGCCTCTTCCTCCACCAGTTGCTGCTCTCTCCTTTGCTATAGACAGCCCTGGCAGCTTCTCCCCATGAAGGCCTGTTGAGTTTATGGTTTTCAGCTCCTCACCTAACACAGAGAAGAATGTAAATAGACAGGACTTGCTAAGTTCACCCTCAATGTATTGCCATTATATCATACACCCTTTGTTCAATCACACACCTCCACAGTCATTGACTTCTTCAAAACTTAGCATAAAATTACATAAATTTCCCTGTTTCTTGAGGTCTTCATTTCTCAGGGCTTCCATGTCATTTTAAATTCATATTAAATAAATTTGTATGCTTTTCTCTTATTAATCTTTTTCTTATAGTAAATCTTAGTTTTGAATCTAGCAATGGGGAAGGAAAGAAATATTTCACCAAGATAGGAGTATTTCATGACAAAGTTATTAAGAAGCCACACATTCCACTTATTAATACCTTTCATTCTATCAACTCTGACATGAACCTTTGCTTATAAAATAAGGCAGTTTGCAAATTAAATTAAGAATGCTGTCTAAATCTGCATATGCTGAGCACAAAGAGAATACACTAATAGTCAAAATATCAGTTCATTGAAATATTTAAAATTCGTTCTTTAAATTCATATGATACATAACACTTGCTAAGACATGAACTTTGCATTTATTTAATTTATTTATCTTTCTACTTATTTATTTTGAGGCAGATTCTAAGTTACACTGGCTGCCTCTGATCTTGATCTTGTGATCCTCTTGCTGCCTCCTCCCAAGTTACTGGGATTACAGGCATGCACCATGGTGCCCAGCAACATAAACTCTTTTAAAAATATTGTATGGTTAAATGAGGACTGGATGGTTAACTAAGAGTTAACTAAAAAATTATTACATTTGATTAATTGGTATAATTAGAGTACCTAAAACACCCTAAAGGACAACTGAAAAAATTCACAGCTAACACAATATTAAGAGTGAAAACTGTAAGTTTTTTCTATAAAATTAAGAAAAAAAATAAGGAAGTTCATTCTCTTCACTTCTATTTAAACTAGAACATTGAACTAGAATTAGGGTACTCAGACAGGACAAAGAAATAAAAGATTGGAAAGAAAAAAAAGTATCTCTATTTGCAAATGTTATCATGTTATATCTGGGAAACCTTAAAGACACACCCACTCCAGAAAACAAACCAACAAATAATCAAACTAATAGACCCAATAAACAAGTTCAGCAAAGTTATAGGGTACAATGTCAATATATAAAAATCAATTGTTCTATACATGAGCAAAAAACAACATAAAATTAAGAAATTAACTCCATTTACATTAGCATGAAAAAATAAAATACAACACTAGGAATACATTTAACCAAGAATGTTTCATTGAAATAATGAAACACTACTGAAAGAAAGTTAAGAACTTAATAAATAGAAATTCATCCTGTGTTCATGCTTTAAATAATTTAATATTGTTAGGATGACAACACTCACAAATTGATCTAGAGTCAACATAATACCTATCATAATTCCTACTGCCTTTTTTTTTCTTAGTGGCACTGAAGTGCTGAACCCAGGGTCTCACACATACTTTTTGCATGCCTTCTACCACTGAGCTGCACCCCTAGCCCCTTTTTTAAAATTATGTTTTATGTTGAGACAGAGTCTAAGTTACACAGGCTTCCTGCAGCCTTGAACCTTCTATCTTCCTGCCTCGGCTTCCTGAGTCACTGACATTACAGACATGCACCATTACGCCTGCCCAATTGCCTTCTTTGCAAAAATGTAAAGCTTACTCTAAAATTCACATAGAAATCCAAGAAGTTGAACAGTAATAACAGTATTAGAGAAGAATAAAGTTGGAGAATTCACATTTCCCTATTTCAAAAGTTACTACAAAGGTAGAGTAATCAAGACAATGCAGCACTGCCATAAAGTCATGCGGTAGAATTGAGAGTTCAAAGGTACATTTTCGCATTTATGATAAATTGACTTTTAACAGAGGTACCAAGGTTATTCCATAGGGAAAAAAACCAGTCTTTTTAATAAATGGTGCTGGGACAAACTGGATAACCACATGCAAAAAAATGAAGTTACTCCTAATTCATGCTATATACAAAATATATGACTCAAAATGAGTAACAGACCTAAAAATAAGAACTAAAACTACAAAATTCTTACAATGTAACATCAGTGTAAATCTTTTGATTTAGCAATAGTATTTTTTTTAGCAATAGTTTTTTGGGTTTTTTTTTTTGGCGGTACTTGGGGGTTGTACCAGGGGTTCACATATAGGCACATGGTTTGCAAATGCTTTACCACAGGTCAGCATCCCAGATTTTTTTTTTTAAATCTTGTGACAGGGTCTCACTAAGTTAAGCAGGCTGCCTTTAGCATTGAACATGTGATCCTCTTGCCTCTACCTCCTGAGTTGCTGGTATTACAGGTGTGATCCACTGCACTCAGCTCAGGCAACATTTTTTTTTTCTAAATATGACACCAAAAGTACAAGCAACAAATGAAAAACTGGATAAACTGATATCATCAAAACTAAAATCTTTTGTACAAAGGACCTTATTAAGAAAGTGAAAAGACAAAAAGCAGGTCGGTCACATTGGCCCACACCTGTACTGCTGACAACTGTGGAGGCTGAGGCAGGAGGATCAAGAGTTCAAGGTAAGCCTGGGCTACACAGGGAGACCTTGTCTCAAAAGAAAAAAAGTGAAAAGACAAAAAATCCAATTAATAAAAATAAATATGCAAAGCATTTAAATAAACATTTTCCCAAAGAAGACAGACAAATGGCCAATAAGCACGTGCAAAAATGTTCAACATCACAAGGGATCCAAGAGATGAAAATCAAAAGTACATTGACAGACTACATTGTACAAGTAAATGTCTATTTCTTTTTTACAAAAATCAGAAAATAAGAAGTACTGATGGAGAGGTTTTAAAACTGAAAACTTAATGTAAAATGTTGCTGGAGGAAAGGAAAACTTATATAGACATGTGGAAAATACTTTAGTACTCCTGCAAAAAATAAGTAATGTGGTATATCCATACAACAAAATGTTATACAACCGCTTTGGAAGAGTTTGGCAGTTTCCTACAAAACTGAACATATTCCTACTATGTGATATAGCAACTGCACTCCTGGATATTTATCCAAAGTATTTGAAAATTTAGGTCCACACCAAAACCTATACATAGATGTTCACAGCAGCTTCATTCATAATTACCAAAACTTTAGAAGCATCCAAGATGTCCTATAATAAGTGAACAAATAAACTGTGGTACATACAGACAAAGGAATGCTATTCAGTGCTAAAAAAAAGAAGCCATCAAGCCATTAAAAGACATGGGGGAAACTTAAATATATATTAGTAAGTGAGAGAAGCCAATATGAAAAAGCTACATACCAGATTATTACCAATTCATGACATTCTGGAAAAGTTTTTTTTGTTTGTTTGGTTGTTGCAGTACTGGGGGTTGAACCCAGGGCCTACTGCTTGCATGCTTTGCAAGTGCTCTGCCACTGGGCTGCACCCCCTGCCCATTTTTTTTTTTTTAATTTTTGAGACAGGGTCTTGCTAAATTACACAGACTGCCTCTGGTCTCAAACTTGCAATCTTTCTGCCTCTGGTTCCCAAGTTGCTGGGATTTACAGGTGTGCACCACCACACCTGGTGGTATTCTGGAAAAGTTTAAACTATGGAGACAGGAAAAAGATCAGTGGTTGCCAAGAGTATAGTTGGGAGGAAGAATAAACAGTGATGGGGTTCAGGACACTATGCCCTAATGATGGCACTTTAGCATTTGAGAAAACAGAAGAAGGAACATTGACCTTTCCTTCCCTTTTCTTTTCTCCACTAAAGCAAGTCATAAGACCTTCATGTGAAAGATGTCCTCCCTACACTGGTAGGAAAGAGCATTTTCAACTCTTCAGATGAGGGATCAGAGACAGATCTGAACAGAAAGGTCTTGCTAAGTCTCCTTCCTGTCTGCAGCCATAGCACCCTGGCATCCGATCCCACCTGATCTTGAAAGCTAAGCAGGGTTGGCCTGGTTAGTCTTTGGATAGGAGACTGCCTGGGAATACCGTGTGCTGCAGGCTAGGGAGAAGGACATGGCAATCCATTCCCAAAACTATCCGCCATTGAGAACCCTATGAATAGCAGAGAAGCACAGACATAGTGCTGTGCATGGCAGTGTTATCTGCCATTGAGAACCCTATGAATAGCAGAGAAGCACTGACATAGTACTGTGCATGGCAGTGTCAAGGAGTGTTTCGTTCTGTTGTTCATAGGGTCACTGAGTCATACTCGACCCTATGGCACCTAAGAACAAAAACAAAGTCTCCTTCCAATTACTTCCATTAGATCATACCCTTTTTGTTCTACCATATTTCCCCCACAACCTTGCACTTTTCATCAAACTTGCAGAGAGATACATTGGTATAACCATTTCTTTGGGTTATTTCATTATGAGTGGTCTTGTGTCACGTAAAACATAAATAAATATATATGCATTTCTTTAGTTAGTCTTTTGCTATATGACCTGATTCATGAACCTACAATAAGTAAGGGGGAGAACCCAAAGTTTCTGCAGCCCAAGTAGAGGTGGCTGAGATATCCCACTCACTTCAGAGCCTTCAGATTGCAGAAAACTAACGAAAGACAGAGAAAGATAAGGATTCTCACCAAAGCCAGGTCACCCACATCTCAGTGTGGAGTCTGTGGTCAAGAGCAGAAGGCAAAAACTTCTTGCCACTTTCTTTCCAAACTCAGTTTAACAGGAAGAAAACATTTGTGTGAATGTAATTAAATTTGTACGCTTGCCTTGTTAATCTATCTTTTGTTATAAGGGCCTCAGATATGAGCATAGGGTGACAGAGGATAAACATATCTTCTTACTCTACAATAGGCAGAAAACAGGATTTTTAGAGCAAAAATCTATTTTGCATGATACTGTACTTGTGGATATGTCATTTTTACATTTGTCCAAACCATAAAATGTACAAAACTAAGGGTAAACCCTACTGTAAACTATAGTCTGTAGGTGATTGTGTTATATCTGTAAGCTCATGAGTTGAATCCTCTGTTGAAGGATACTTACAATAGAGGAGGCTATGCATGCGCAGGGGCAGAGCATGTGCAGGAAATTTCTGTACCTTCCTCTCAATTTTGCTGTGAAGCTAAAACTGACCTAAATATCTATTTTAAAAAAAAAGAATAAAGTATTGATGCAGGCTATTACATGGATGAATCTTAACAAATGTTAACACAGACAGATACAAAAGGACATAAATTATATGATTCGATTTATATGACATGTCCAGAGGAGACAAGTCTGTAGAGACAGAATGGATTTGTGACTGACAGAAGCTGTGGGAAGGAAGAAAACTAGGATATGAGTTTCTCTTTGCAATGGTATATATGTTCTAGAAGTGGACAGTGATGACAATCGCACAATATTATGAGTGTAGTTTAAAAAAAAACTGAACTGTATGCTTACAATAGCTTAAATTGCAAATGGTATCTCATTGAGCTTTTTAAAAGGATAAGATGTACTATCATTTTTTATCCCAAAGAGCTTGGTATGTAGTATGTACTCATACATGAATAAATCAATGAATGAAATCAAAGTGTCAGATCCAAAGAAGTAGAATTATTTAGACCGCGTTGTGTAGATATTGAAGTTCTACATAGCCAAGTTAAGTCCTGGGAGACTAGAGCAGACAGGAAGGACCTAGTGGTGTGCTAGTAATTATATAAACAGCCAGTACTTAGAGGTAGTGGGATTTATAAATACTCCAAATTTGGCTGATTTCAAGCCACCTGACAACATTGAACGTGGAGCTGAAAAGCAATTGCACAGTATTGGCTACGTACAGCTGGTACAAGCCAGCTCCCAGCACACCCCTGGAAAAAACTCAAAGTCAATGAGTTGAAAAAGAAGTGATGGCAAGCAGTGGTGAGCTTATATCCTGGGGCAGAGGTGCTTTGCTGTCTGCACAGGTGTGAATTATAATGAGAAAAACATCAAACTACTACAGGCACCTGCAATTTCTGATTAAAATGCTAGGATTTCCTCACAAAGAGGGCATGAGAGAAAAAGAACAGCAACTGCTTTGGTCACTGCTGTCCTGATCCACATAGGATCCTGCTGTCTGACACCTACAGATACATCACAGAAAGTCAATACAAATTAGAGCTCTGCTTTCAGAAGCAGAAAACTCACTTGTAGGAACACTGTAGAGACGGCTCAGGTCTCAAGGCACAACTAAATTTCTCTGTTGTATTTTTTAAATGAATTTCTTATTACCTGCCCTGGGTCAGAAGATCTGGGCTGTCTATTCTACACCTGCTTGTTTATGGCTCCAGGTGGTTGGGCTTGCACATTGCTATCTGAAGTAATTTAGCGAAGATAGTTTAAATGCCCATATGACATTTTTTGAATGTATTATCAAAGAGAGTATTAATTATAAAGTTCATAAATGTCTCCAGAATCTACCAAACCTGAATGGGGACCAATTGGCTCAGACCAGAAGGATAACAAGCTTATCCCAGAACCACTGATTGGATCAGTGGTTTGAGATGAACTGGTCTGGACAAAACATTTGCAGATAAGAAGTGATTTTTGACTAGAGAAAAAGGTAAGATATCAATCACAACAGTCTCCATAGCCATTGAACAACAACAAAAACAAATGGAAAAAGAACTTTGCCCAGGCATATGTATCATGAATTCAACCTGCTGATGCATTGCAAGATAAGGCTTCAAATAAAACTTGAACCCAACACAGAAGGTAAAGCAGAAAGAAAAACTAAGGGTTTTGCATATGAGATACTGAACATGTTTTTTACAAGACCACAAACACCACAGGTTCTAAAGGCAGCAAAACTTTTCCTTAGTTATTAATGAACTAAACAAACCTGACACTGGGATAAAACACGAAGAAAGACAATGATAAGCCAGAAGACATGCTAATTAATGGTGTGTCTTCCACAGAATGTATTGCTTTTCTGCATTAGCATCTTAAATAATTGAGCAACCTCTTGAGGCAATCTTTGGAGGCTGTTTTTAACAGCAACTGTATTTAAAACAATTAGAATCAGCCCTTCTAGTCATCGGAATTGTGTGAACATAGCCTTTGATGTGACAAATTAATAGTGTTTAACTAGGTGAGCAGAGTTGCAAGTATGAGAATAGGATTTCTAACCCAAATCCACCAAAAGGCAACTAGGTGAGCAGAGTTGCAAGTACGAGAATAGGATTTCTAACCCAAATCCACCAAAAGGCAATCTTGCTTATTTATAATTATTTAGGACTGAGGCAGGATAGAAAGATGATAGAAAAGTTGGGGGGACAAGGGAAGGAAAGGGCTTCTCTCATTCTTGCAACTGGTTTGAGTCTTACCAGCTGAAAATTCCAACAAAACCTGAAGAGAAAGTCTGCTGTGAGAACTAACTTCTTAGAAACCAGTGCTTCCCTAAGAATCTCCCTGAAACATTATGGACTATTATTAAAGTTAACAGACCTAGGTAGTTTCCTCAAAACTAGATACAGTGGGAATTTCCTTGACTGTCCCAATCTAGGCATTTTAACAATGCTTCTTTCTTTACCTTGTAAATCTATAGCAGACATCTGCTCAAAATCATACATATACCCATTGTAAACACACCTAAGCGCACCTCTCTTCTTTGGAAGTGTATACTCTCTCTCATCCCTTCATCTAATAAACTTCCAACTGCTTCACTCTTTTACTGACACATCATAAAATTCATTTTTTGTGGCTAAACCAAGCCAATGACCCAACATCTCCCCTGAGTGGAGTTCCCAAAGGGAGAACTCCCCAATGCAGGCAGTAATATTGGGGTACAGTACCCCTATATCCACTGACAGGACCATGCTGCAGAAGGCAAGGGCTTGACTCAGGCCAGTTTTCCTAATCTACCCCCTATACCCTGGCTCACATCACTACTCCTCAAAAAATATTTTCTGGTTAAATCAGTTTGGAAAATACTCCATGAGATAATTTCTTTGTAAAACTGGAATACTTTAAAGCACTTAGAAATTCTGGAGAGAAAAAAAGGTTTTTATCATTTTTGTCCCCTTGCTCACAAAGTTGTGTGTGTTTGTTTTGATTTAAAAAGGATGGGGCATTCACATCTAAAGTAATACCACTATAGGGCTCAAAATACATATTGGAAAATCCTGGTATAAAATCCCTTTCAAAGTATCAATGATGGTAAGTGTTCCTAACTGGAAAATTAGTTGAGAAATGTTTATATCTTCAAAATGAGAGAGAAAAGAGCAGAAAATGAACAAAAAATAGTATTGCAGATGTACTTTAACTGTAGCTCCCCTTTACTCACACCTGATATAGTGAAATACTCAGCCAGTGAGTGACCCCAGTCATTGAGAAAACTAGAGGAAATGAGTTCCCATAAAAGATATGTTCTTGTGTTTATTCCACATGGGCAGTGACCACAGAAAATGTGTCATATAGCACAGGCCAAGTATAGGCAAACTGTTTCAGTAAAGAACCAGACAGTACATTCTTCAGGCTTTGTGAGCATACAGGCTTTGTTAGAACTACTGAACTCTGCCTTTATAACATGAATCCAATCATAGACACTGTGTAAACATTATTTACAAAAATAAGTGGTGGGAAGCTGGGCATGACGGTGCATTCCTATAATCCCAACACTTGAATGGCTGAGAAAGGAGGATCACAAGTTCAAGGCCAGCCTGGGGTACATATTGAGTTCCAAGATAGCCTGCACTACACAGTGAGATTCTTTCCCAAAAAACAAAAACAAAAACTCAAATAAAAGAGAAACGAACAAAAATTCCAACCAGGTGGTGGACCTGATTTAGTCCATAGGTCAAATGTCAGGCATAATATTAACAGCCATGTTGAGAAAACCATTGTGCTTATCACTGTCAGGAAAACCCATCTTCTTACTTACCCTCCTTTCCTTCCTTCTCTCTTTCCCACCTTCCTCCCTTCCCTCCTACCATTCTATCTTCCTTTCGTCCTTCTTTTCGTTCTTTTTTGTTGAACTGGGGGGCAAACCCAGGGCCTCCCACATACTTTGCAAGCACTCTACCACTGAGCTGCAGCAGGGTCTAAGGATGCCTCTGGCCTCGAACTTGCAATCCTCCTGCCTCTGCCTCCTGAGTCACTGGGATTGCAAGTGTGCATCACAGTGCCCAACCTGTTTACTCTTTTTTTAATGACATAATATGGCAGTGGACTGCTTGGTAGATTCATAGAATTAAAGGATTGGCAGGTGGCAACAAAGTGTAGGCCTGGATTGCAAGTGGTCATTATATATGGCTAGCTGTAATAAAAGGGAATGAAAATTGAATGATTCAGAAGAAGACAATAATGGCAAGAACTGAATGTGCTACACTTCGAGTAGCCTTTTATTTTCTGATATATAAATAAATATGTTTATATAGTAAATTTGAACAGAAGACATCTTTTTTATTGATAATCATTGTTTCCTAAAAACTGTGTCACTCAAAGCATACCATTCTAGTTGTTTCAGTAAAAATCCAGTAATAGCCACCTGAGGGGGCCTTGATAGTGTTATCCATGACCACATATAACTTGTAACAAAGAAAGATTTCTTTTTCATTAGTCCCCTATCTTAAATTATACTTCCTGTCTAATATAAATTCTTTTCTTTTCCCCTAGTATACAGGAGAGAAGACATGAAGACAAAGCGATCATAGGCCAGACAGGACACTGAGATAAGACAGAAAACTTTATGACAAGGTAAGCACCAAAAGCTATTCCTGGAGTTTATCTAATGAAGCTGGCAATGAGTGTCTTACAGAGTAAAGCCTTGGCAAAGCTGCATTCGCAACAAACTTGGAATGTTTTCAAATGCAAAAATTAAAGCAGTGTTTCACAAAGTGGATTATGGACCACCTGCATTGGAATGACCTAAACATGTTTGGGCCCTATCTCTGACACTCTAACATATTAAATGTACATCTCTTGAAAGTAGGGCCCAAGAAGCGATATTAAAAAAAAAAAAAAAAAAAAAAAAAAGATTGCTAGATGCTGCTGATGAACACTATCATTTGAAAACATTAAACTAAGGAATAACAATAGAAAGGTAGTAATAAAGATTCTACCTCATTGTATCACAGAATAGCATGGGGCAAGAATGACATAAGCTATAGAAGAGGAAACCCAAATCTGAGACAAAAAATAAAAAGCATGTATGTGCTTTGCCACCTTAGCTAAAGATTTCTAAATATATTTTGTAAGGATGAACTGGAAGTTGAAGTTGATGAATATACCACACTGAATGTATGTATGTATATGCACTTAGAAATGTACATATAAAATGTTAATTAAGTGTATATTATGCTTCTGTTGCCTGCAGCCATACCACTGTCACATACAATCCCCTCAGATCTTGGAAGCTAAGCAGGGTCAGGCCTGGTTAGTACTTGGATGGGAGACCACCTGTGAACACCAGATACTGTGCGGTTGGGAGAAGAACCCAGCAACCCCCTCCCAAAAATCAATCTGCCATTGAAAACCCTACGAATGGCAGAGAAGAACTGACAATAGTGTTTCACCTGTTGTACATAGGGTCGATATGAGTCGGATACCAACTCGATGGCACCTAAAAACAACATGCTTCTGTTGACACCCTGTTAAAACACTTCATTTTCAATTCTGGTTTTAGACAGCCATAGTCATTCCTTTGTCATCTTCAAAAAGTTCTCAACTAAAGCAAATAAAATCATTTCCATTATTGTTATATACAGATGCCAGGATGGAGGGCCTGACTCTGAGAATCAAGACTTAGGCGCAGATGACAGACTGCAACAATGTTCCATAGTGCAGATGGGAGCTCACAGGGAGCAGGGTGAGCCGGTGCCCAGGCGTCCCTGCAGGGAGGCTCTACAGCCTCAAGCAATTGGACCTGCATCGGAGGAGTGCTCCAGAAGAGGAGCCCCCACCGTACTGCTGCTCAGCCTTCTCATCCCACAAGTGTCAGGGTGGACTTTCAGGCAAAGCATGAGCAGCCTGGCCAGGCAGCTGCTGGGCAGGGAGCTCTCTGAAAACATCAGCTGCTGGCACCTGCTGAGCCCCTGCTGTGAAATGGAGTTCAGCTGTAGCACTTCCAATGGCAAGGTGAAGCCACTAGTCCGGAAGGTGGGGTGAGCCCTTAATTCCAAGTACTTTCAGACTTGACAGAGCAAGGCAAACTTCCACTCCTAGCCATGCATTGGTCAATCTCTCTACAGGGGAAATTAACTCTTATAAAATGCCCTGTAAAGAAGGAATCATTCTATTTCAATAATTAGTAACATGTTCAGAAACATGCATAAGTTTACACACACACACACTCCTTTCAGGATTTATCCATGTAAAACATAGCTATACATCTTTCCTAAATTCCCTCTTTGTTGTTATTGTTGTTTTTCATAGATGAATGAGATGGATGCAAGGACTACACTTGATTGTCCACATTTAAGACAGCTATTGTAGCAACAGCCTGCAGCTGTAGCCCTGTGGCATCCGATCCCGTCAGATCTCGGAAGCTAAGCAGGGTCGGGCCTCGTTAGCACCTGGATGGGAGACCGCCTGGGAACACCAGAAGCTGTAGGCTTGGGAGAAGGACCTGGCAACCCCCTCCCAAAAATCAGTCTGCCATTGAAAACCCTATGAGCAGCAGAGAAGCACTGACAATAGTGTTTCCCTTGTTGTACAGAGGGTTGCTATGAGTCAGATACCGACTCGACGGCACCTAACAACAACAATTGTAGCAACAGGAAGAAGTATGGCCCCAAGGTCAAAAGGCCAAATAGTTTGTACTGCCCTACACTCCACTGAGCCCAGCCACAAAACTGCACGCAAATCACTTTTATTACCTCAGATTGTTCAGTTTCCTCATCTGGAAATGGGGATGATAGGATATGTGACAAGCATTAATTAATGTTTGTGAAGCATTTTGAGATCCTCTGATGACAGTGACAAAGTATTATTTTTCTCAGCATGGGCAAACAAGCACTTGGTACAAATCCAGCTAAGCCATGCTGAGTTAATTACCTGGAAGACTTGAAACTGTTGAATCAAATCTATTTTGTACTTTCCTGCCCCAGGCAGATTAGCACCTATAGTGTTTTACAGTGAATCACGGACAGAATTGAGCAGACAAATTAGGCCAAAGGATAAGAAGGTAGTTCACATAGATTCTCATTTGCCTGAGACAACCATATGGGAAGCAAAAAAAAAACCCAATTTTTAAATACGTGATAAATACTGAGTTAGAGAGGCAACATATAGTAACCAATGGTAAGCATAGTTACTTCAAATAATAAATGAAGGCCAAGATGATAAATCATTACAAATACTGTTATATACACACCATTCTTTCATATATCCCAAAGATTACTGGGTTACTAGTTTAAAAATATTTCTAAAAGTTGACAATGGTAGTTTATGCCTGCCTGTAATCCCAGCATTCAAAGGCAGGAAGATTAACACAAGTTAGAGGCTAATCTGGACTAGACAGTGAGACTGTCTGTGTTTTAAAAAAAAGAGAAAAGAAAAAACATTCTTAATAGTCCCAGAGAAGCTAGATATTTGATATAACAAACACAGCTTTCTGAGTGATGCCACTTTCTACCAGAGAGAATGGAGCACATAGCTGGCTTTAAGTAAGACTGTTTAAATGTCACATGTGAGCCTGAAGTTTAGACAAGAAAAACCAAGCATAAAAGAAGTCTAGGACAGTGTAAGAGTAAGAGCTTTCCTTCAGACTGGCAATAAATCAAGTCCCAGTTACCTTGCCACTGAAATCTGACTGCAGGACTAAAATATTCCAGACTGAAACATTGCAGAAAACACTTACCAACTCCAGCAAGACTTCCAGCTTGCCTCCCAGAAATGGGTGGACATCTTGAAGTTCTCTTGGGTTCAGGGAACGTTACTTTGTTATAAGAGGGAAGGAAAGGGACTAAGGGGAGAAAAACAGACATCTTTGCAAAGCATTGTGGTGCCAAATCACAGAATTAGCATCATCTGAAACTTTTTAGAAATGCAAGGTATCCGGGTCTATTTGCATAATAACAAGTCTCCCACGTGATTCTAAAGCCTACTAAAATTTTGAGAGTCAGTGATTGATAATTGCAAATTGGTATCACCCTGAATGTGAGTGTTCTGTATTGATGAGAAATGTCTTTCAAATCAATTTAAAGCATGGGAAAGCTAATAAAGTGAGAAATATAAGTAGAGTGGATACTGAGTTGGAGTATTTGAGGTTTCATGAGTGTGATTATTTAATGCACAGAATCCATAGCAGGTAAAACTGCAAATGCGCTTTTTCTTCTGGAATCATTTTTCACCAGCATATAACAAAACAATAAAAAGGTATTGCCAGGTAATTCTGCTAGTTATCCACCAAAATACATTCCCCATTTCTTTGAGCATGCAACTACATTACACAGTTAGATGTGACAGGTGTTTGAGCTTTCTCCTTTGGCATATTAGCAGAAGTGATAGGTACCATAAATGATTTTCAAGTGTATTTTTCCATGCTCTCTCTAAATTCAGGATGACTGTCATGACCTGGAAGCCACACGTTAAAGATGTCAAAACAGATAGCAGTCTTGATTTTTGAATCATTGCATGGTGAGGAGCCTGCTAGGATTGAATTTCTACCCGACTCTTAAATGACAAAGATATGAACTTCTTGTTATTTAAGGGTTTTTTTTTGTTGTTTTTTGTTTTGCAATAGTGGGAGGTTGAACTCCCGGGTGCATGCTAGGGAAACCCTCCACCACTGAGCTGCCCCACTCCCCACAGCCCGTTTTTTACTTTTTATTTTGAGAGGGTCTCACTAAGTTGTACAGGCTGCCTCTGGTCTCAATTTTGCAATCCTCCTGCCTCAGCCTCCCAAGTTGCTGAGGTTATAGGAATTTGCCACAGCATCCAACAAGATGTGTTTTTTTAGCATCACTTTATTTGCCCAAAATAATAAACTAGTCGTCAAGCCCAGGACATATCCTCCTACAACTATACCAAAACACAATTGTCTTCTCAAGTTAAAAAGGTGTAGTCTAAAAGCTTGATACTTTTGTAAATCTTTCACTAGCACATACACACATATACACATAATACACAAAAATGAGGAAGAAAAACCATGAGATGAGATAAATATTGCAGGCCTTTAAATTTATATACTTTCATACTTAATTAACAAAACAAAAAGACACAAAATGCAGGGTAATATATTACATTCTTATAGTAGTCATGACATAAAAATATCCCTGCAAAGATCAGGCTATTATAGCCCAATCTTCTATGTTTATCATTCTAGAAAAGAAAAGGAAAACTGTCGGTGAAAGACTGCACCATTAACGTAATATTTATTCATCTAATTTCAATATACCTCTAAGCCTAAATACTAAATTTAAGTCTGTTCAGCATAATTACTTTTACATGTAGCTCTAATTCCTAAAAACAGGGCCTAACATATTCCTGCTGTGTGGATACATTTATGATGTATTTTTTTACAAACTTTCTTAGTCTCATTCTCAATCAAGTCTGAAAGTGACTTGCTGGGTGAATTCAATAAAGTTACTATGACACCACACACTCAACTATTAAAAAGGAGAAATAGCATGGGCTATGATTACTTGGATGTAAGTATTGGTAAAATAAATAGTGACATGAATTCTAGATTCCTTGGAAAAATAGAGTTCTAGATAAAGTAGATCTGGACTTTCAAAGGCTAGGTATCAACCTGCCTCCCCTAACAAGGACAGCACCCAGCTTCACAAATTAACCCTTCTGCAGTTACTAACACCACCACACTCTATACAAACAAGGGAAGTTTTCAGGTCCCCCTGGGTTCAGAGGTCAGATAAGCTTGGATTTAACTTTTAACTCTACCACTTAAAAGCTGTATGGACCTAGAAATTTCTTAAACTTTCTGGACTTTGATGTTTTTAATCTATAAAAATGCCTCTCTACAACTTTCTCACTTTCTTCAGAGCCTTCACATTAGCTTCAAGAGTGAAATTTTCTTCTAGCCATAATGAGACTGTAATCTGACCCAGTTTTCCTTTCTAACCCATCACTCCTTTGTCCATTCAAACTTCAGGCACTAGTACAGCATCTTAATACTTCCTGAAGATTAATACTCTTTTGAGCCTCTTTTCTGCCCCTGTCAACTTTCCCTACCTTCTGGAAGGCTTCCTCTCCTTTGGAAAAGAAAGGAAACCATCATCCTCAGCCAGGCACTCTCACAGGACTCCAGAAAGCATGTCTCTTTGCTGCCAGGCTCATAACCAGGCACCCAGGCCTCTTTAAGACACCACTCTCAATTACAATTATTCATAATTACTTTATTTGCTTGTTTAGCAATTTCACCCCGAGATTGTGAGATCCTAAAATGCGGTGATTTCATCTAATTTCAAAGTATCTTTATTCCACCTTAAGGCCCTTGCACCAGCTGGTTTTTTTTTGTTGTTTGTTTGTTTTGTTTGTTTGTTTGTTTTGGCCTAGACCATTTTCCCCCAAAAGAGCTGCATGGCTCACTTTGCCTTAAGTCAGCTTCTTTCTGAGGTCTCATCTGAGTGCCCTGTCTAAATGTACAAAATGGATTCCTCCCTTGCCCCCTTTGCTAGGTCCTTTAACCTCTTCTGTTTCTCCAACTCAGTTAATGCCTTTAAAAACATATTATTTTAGTTATTTTATTTAGGGAATATGGGTTCTTTCCCCCCTCTATCTAGCATATGCACTTCCTGAGGTCAGGGATCTTCAATTATTACTTACTGATAAACTATACACTCTTAATACTTGGAGGTAGGCACTACTGTGTACACCTGTAATCCCAGACACTCAGGAGGCTGAGGCAGAAGAAACCTGAGTTCAAGACCAGAGTCAGCTGGTGCAACTCAGAGAGACCTTGTCTCAAACATAATAAACTAGTTAATTAATTAAAAGGAGTTGGGGTGCAGCTCAGTGGTAGAGCACTTGCCTAGCATGTGTAAGGCCCTGGATTCAACCACCAGTATTGGAAATAAAAAAAAAAAAAAAAAAAAAACCTTGACATATAATGGATACCCAAGAATGATTTGTTGGCTAGGTAAATGAGTAAATGTTTGCATTCCACAGGACCTAGAAGCTCAGTAACTATTGATTTATTAAATTAGTGAATGATTAAGTGACCCAAAATTGTTCTCATATGCAAGAAAGAAGGGCAATCAAATCCACCCAAATAACTAGATCTTGGTTTTATTTCCTTTCTCTTTTTCTCAAGAGAGGCTTGGACTAAGAGCATGCACTTCAAAGTCAGACAGAACTGGGTTTAAATCCTAACCAAGACACTTCAGCACCATTTACCTCCTCCTGACCCTGAGTCACCTAAGTGTAAAATAAGGTCAGAAATAATATCTACCACTTAGGGCTATTGTTTGGAATCAGTGATTACACTGTGTAAGTATTTAACCCAGGTCATGGCACACTGACAGTGCTTTATAAATATAGCTGCGATTATAATTTCATAGTAATGAGATGCTCTTATTATTACACATGTGTCTCTTCAAGAGCTACCTTTGAGAACAAGGATTGTGAGACCTAGGAAGGATACAGTCAGTCTCATTTCTATTCTTCAAAGTACCTTATAGACTTGTATCTCTAGAGCTGACACAGCTCTCCTGCACAAGCTAGATAATAAAGCAGGAAGGTAGCCACACACATTGCTTTCATATATGCCTACCTGACTGTCCTTTCTTCTTCCATCTAACTCACCATACCCCCCCCCAAATAACAACAAACCTTCATCTTATTCAAGCTATGATAGTTATATTTTCTTTTGTTATTCATTCATTCAGTCATCCATATCGGCAGTATTTACAGACGTTGGACACTTAAGCATGGGGTATATATCAGTGCATAAATCAGACAGTGAACACGCCATCAAAGCTTACAATCTAATGGGGACAGCAGGCAATAAATAAGCATGCAGATATAACATCAGAAACTCATACACGCTCTGAAAGACAAACAGAGGGTGGGATGTTGTTGTTCAGGTGCCTTCGATTCGGTGTCTGACTCGTAGCAACCCTAAGTAAAACAGGCAAAGCAGTACTATTAGTGTTTCTCTGCCACTCATAAGGTTTTCAATGGCTATTGATTTTTGGGAGTGGGTTGCCTGGTCCTTCTCCCAAGCCTACAGCACCTGGTATTCCCGGGCAGTCACCCATCCTAGTACTAACTAGGCCTAACCCTGCATAGCTTCTGAGACCTGATGCCACAGTGGTACCACTGCAGGCAAGGGTGGGATAGTCCTAATTAAAATAGGGTGGAGAAAGTGGAATTACCTTTAATACTGAGAAATGTACCATATAATATACTCCAAGATTGGCAGTTGACTATTTCATATCAGTCTACTTTGTTTCCCAACAGAGTACAAGCTCTTTGATGGCAAAGGAGAGTCTTAAATTCCACCAACAAATTCTGCACAACCTGGTCAAGGTTATTGTTAGGTGCTGTTGAGTCTGGTTCATAGCAAACCTATATACTTATACATAGGGTTTTCATTGGCTGATTTTTTTCAGCATTACTTTGGAAGTGGGCTGCCATGTCCTTCTCCCATTTTTGCGGTGCTGGGGATCGAAACCAGGGCTTCAGAGAGTAAAGAGCAGCACTCTACCAACTGAGCTAAACCCCAGGCTAAGGTTGAATATACCTTAAATTCATTGAATTGTATTACCTAGTTGATTTTATTGACTCTTATTCTGTTGAAGACAGAATGGGAAAATGACATTTCTAAAATCTGTAATTTTACAAAAGCTATAAAATTTTAAATAGTATTATATCTGATAATTTTTTAAGTTCTTAATGTCTTAACTCAATTATAAATTAATTTTGCTTCTCACAATGAAAATGGAAACATTTCTTTTATGAATGTGTTTAGTTACTAAGAGTGTGAAATAGGTTGGAGAGGGAGTAATATACTCCAAAAGAAATACAAAATTAGAAAGTTTTTAGAAAAATGACTTTAAATGCAATTTACATCATAAAACAAAGTAGTTTTAGCTATGGTTGTGACTCATGCCTGTAATCCCAGCAATTTGGGAGGCAGAGACAGGAGGGCCACAGGATTGAAGCCAGAGGTAGACTGTGTAATTTAGCAAGACCCTGTCTCAACATAAAAAATAGAAAATGGCTAAATGTACATCTCAGTTGTACTTGCAAAGCACACATGAGGCCCTGGATTCAACCTCCAAGTACCATAAAAAGAAGGAAAAGATAGAAAGAAAGAAGGAAGGAAGAAAAAAAAGAAAGAAAGGAAGAAAGAAAGAAAGAAGAAACGGTAGTTTGCTATGACCATGTTTTTTTTAAATCTAACAGACTTGCATTTATAGTTGATGGTTTGTGGGGGGAAAAAAAGAAGAAAAGAAAAGATACAGGGATTTAGCAAGACCTAACAGTGTTTTTAAAGATGAGCTCATATATAAAGAGAAGAAAAGAACAAAGTCCAAGAAATAGCATGACTCCTAGAATATTCTTTTTCTTTTTTTTAATTAGAAATTTTTAATGTACATCATAATGTGATTCATTTTGACATGCTTTTCATTGTGACAATTTTCATATGTGCAATTTGATAAACATTATTCATATAGGTTACCCCTTACCCTCCCCTATACTTCCCCCCTTCCCCCCTTCCCATCTAGGTTTCCCATCCAAGTCTTCTCTATCTTTTACTTAGTAGTATTTTTCTATATGTCCTTGAGTTCCAGTTCTGTTTAAGATAGAAACTTTTCCTGTAGTGGTCTTTGTTTTTATCTTGTTAGAACAATTACATGCGATTTCTAGTCCATTTATATTGACATCATAAGAATAAGAAAGAATATTCTTTTTCATTCTTTCTTTTTTCTCCTCTCCTGAGAATAAAGACAAACACAATTGAGATTCACTGGAAAGAAAAACTGCCGCATACTCTTCATTCATGAGTTTTCAGCTGTAATTAAGCATCTAATGCTCCAGATGGCTAAGTATTCAAAATTAGTACATTTCAGTTCCACTGAAACAGTTTATTTTGAAATGTTCAAAATACTATCCCGTGGTACTCAACAATTGAGCAAAGGAATCTTCCAAAATTGTGAAAGGTTTATTAGAATAGGTGCCTCGTGGAGAAATGTACAATTTGATACTTCTTTGCCATTTTCTTCTTTTTTTCCTTTTGACCTATATGATGAACAATTTCTTTTAAATTCTTGGTGTACTTACCCTGCACATAACTCTCAAACTACATTACTGTGGTAGATGGATATTCTGGCCCTGTTTTTTCATTTTTTCCTGAATCCTTTTCCTTGACAAGTGGCAATAGAGTCTTTCACATTCTAGAAGCAGAGTGTATTTCCTTATCTTTTGACTTCTGATCTAGTAGTGACTTATTCTGGGTAATGGCCTGTGGGTAGAAGTGACAGTTGCCAGGGCTACATCCAGGCTTTAGGATCATCATGTAATTTTGCTTGAACTCTGATGCCTCTGTAATTGCCATTAAAAGATTCACTCATTGGGTAGCTGATGCTCCACTATCCTGTGCTCTAAACTGAGTAGATGTAAAGCACAGTTGAGCACAAGCCCATATCAAAATATCAAGCCTGGCTCATCCTTCAGCTTAAGGGAGAGCTGTTCAGCTGAGCCCACACTGTATCAATAGACTTTCAGTTGACCTCCAGATACATGATTGGGAAGAAAGAATTATTGTATTAAATTATTCAGTTTGGGGGTAATCTGTTACGCAGCAATAGCTAACTGATACACTGTATCTCTGCCCTTTTCTTTGAGGTCATTGAGGAAAGAAGCTGGAGGGAAGATAAACTACAGGCCACACAAAGAAAATATGAAGAGTTTTGGGGGGCATATTTATCATGTACCACTAATAGATCTAAATTACTTGGATCTGAACAAATTTGCTACTCATCTTTGACACATGGATAGTAGCCACATAACATTCCATTAAGTTGGCTTGATTAAAACTTGTTTGGTATGTATCAGTATCAGTACCATATATCAGTATAACTATTTTGTTAGAAAAAGGTTCATTCATAGGTTTAAATTTTTCTCTTTCCTTAAAATAGATTTCAGTCCAAAATTTTAGAAGAATACTTTTAAATGCATCTGTTAAAGGAAAAATCTGGTTAAATGTTTTTAAATACTCTGTTTTGTCAACTGTTCATTCACTGTGCCATATGCTGGACATTCTACTAGACAATTTCCATAAATGATTCCATTAGGTATTTATAACAACATTGTGAGGTAACTTGCTACTTTTAAATTACTCAGAGCCAGACCTACTAGGGTCTGCTTATAATAACTAAATTAGTAAATGCATTCAAAGAGTTGAAATATCATGCTACATACCAGAACCATCTGATTCCAATTTTTCACCAAATATTACTGTATCTCTCAAGAAAAAGAAAACTGCTAAAAAAATGCCTGTATAACTTAAATGTACACTTAAATATATATCCATATATATCCAATAAGCATAAGCAACAGATACCTCTTTTGTGTCCTTTGAAAAAAGGTAAGGTGCTTTGAGAGATATGTTCTTTTTCAAGTGTTCAGAATAAGTTTGTTGTACAAACTACATACTTTATTTGTGGCTCATCTATTTTATATCCATCTTCCTTAGGAAAGAGTAAATTTCATAGGACAACATAGAGTCTATCACACACACTATGGTATTATTCAGTGATGTACTAGCACAGATGAAAATTCAGTAAGTGTTTGTTGAAGGAGATTAGGAAACTACCTACATCATTGATTTAAGAATAAAAGTTGAACTAGAATATTAAAATAGGGAAGGACATTCATGGCTAGTAGGAGTTTAGGGCAAAGGCAGGAGTTCTAGAATAAGAAGAAATCTTGTTTGAATAGTTAAGGCCAGCCTGAAACGTAAGGGAGATGGGATGTGAGCCTAACTTTTCCCCACTGGAGTAGAGTTGCATAAAATACAAGTTCTTTATAGAAGAGAATTCTTGGGCAGAGATCAAATGATCTCTCTGGTAATTTCTCACTGTAAAAGCGAAGGACAGACAAGAATCCAGGCTTTTATTATTTTGCCCATTTTAAGTACTCATTGATTCTGCTGTTTACTCCCTCTGGGAACTCGACCACTGTAACTAGGCCCTGTCTTTTCTTTCCATCTGCAGGCTCTCTCTCTCTCTCTCTTTCTCTCTCTCTCTCTCTCGCTCACTCTCTGTCTCTCTCTGTTTTGTCCTTCTATTGCATAGCTGTGATAGTGTCTTTATAAATCTCATACTTCATTTTGTGCATAAACTAAATGTGTGTAGTAGTTGTTGTTAGGTGCTGTCAAGTTGTTGTCTCACTCATAGCGACCCTATGTACAACAAATGAAACACTATTGTCATGCTTCTCTGCTATTCATAGGGTTTTCAATGACTGATTGTTTTTTGGGAGTGGGTTGCAAGGTCTTTCTCCCAAGCCTACAGCACCTGGTATTCCCAGGTGGTCTCCCATCCAAGTACTAACCAGGTCCAACCCTGCTTAGCTTCCGAGATCTGATGGGATCATATGCCACAGTGCTATGGCAGCAGGCTCAAATGTGTATCACTATAAAAACTAGTCAAGAGGACCATGCATGGGTTACAGTGAAAGCTGAAAGCCAGCAGTCCTTGTGGATTAGGGAATCAATCAATCAGTCAATCGTAGATTAGTCTGACACTAGAGTGGAGACCACAGCAGGAATTCCCCAGGGTAGAAAACAAAGCAAATGTTTTGTGTGTGAAAGAGGCAAAGACAGAAGAAATATTGGAATTATAGATGATTAAGAAGAACACTGCATCAGAGATTATCTAGCCCAACATCTTCATATTGATTATGGAAGGATAAAAGGAGAATGAATTCTAAATGCAAAACACCACTTTGAAATATTTTTAAAATAATAGCTTGAGACCTTTAGAGTAAATCAATGAATTAAGTACATCTTACATTACTCACATGGTAACAGTAAGCAATTTCAATTTCTATTAGGGCAGATTTGATGTGGTATTCTAATAAAGCAGATTCTTGCTTAGAGCAACTGTGCATTAAATCCATTAGATATGTGGAAATTTTGTGTATTCAGGAAAGATTAATTTGAAAATTGTCATGTTGCTTTCCTCTGTTTTGACTTCAGCTATTCATTTACATTTAGAAATAGTGCTTCAAGGATGGGTGAGTTCTTACAGTGTTCAAATAATCTGTTCTGCAACTATGTCTTAAAAGTAAAATAATCCCATCTGTGTCATTAACAAGCTATTGATTTAAATTTAAACACTTTGGGCTAAAGTTGCCCATCAATCTTATATGAAAGACACAATGGAGATGGACACTACTGTCATTGGAAATGATGACTATTCTATCCTAATACACTCCTTTGTTTTGTTGTGCTTTCTAAAGTGCCTGAACATATTGTTTTTACTGTAAACTGTTTCAAATCCTCTCTGGGAATACGAAGGGCATCAATCCACAAATAGGGTCAAAGTGAGTCATGAATTAATCAATAGGGAAATTGTCAAAATGTTGTACTTATCCATTGGCTAGAATAAATCTGCTGGTTAGAATTTGAGTTAAAATACAAAGGCACCATTCACATCACAGGCTAAAAAAAAGAATCAGGACAAGTTATAAAAACACCTGTAGTTGCCTAGTCCCAGAGAAAAGAAAGCCAATTATGCCATTCCAATTTTGACTCCAGAATTTTAGAAATTGGAGGGGACTTTCTGATCTAGTCTTATTCTCTCATCTGATACTGGGCTGACCAATATTCTATAGGCAATCTCTCGTCTTCCAAGTTACAAAGACTTTGAGCCCAATGAAGGCAGTGCAACTCATCTTATTTGGCCTTGATCCTTATTTGGTTCCCTCTGAAAAAATGGACCAATTGTTTTTCTTCTTCATAGTCATCCATTTGTAAGGCAATTCAAATTTAACTTTTACAACTCAGCAGTCATGTTTTCTAACATACTACTCCTTGTGCTTTAAGGTGAGGTCTGGCATAAAAATTAAGGAAATTTACCTTCAATGAGCTGAACCAGCTACTAACTACCACCATTTTATGTTAATACATACTCCTTTGTCTGGGTTTTATTTGCTGTTTGTTTGTTTTGTTTGTTTCTATTTTTCTCTTATTTTCCCATATAACAGCTACACAAAACAGAGGCAGAAAGTGCCTATGAATTATTTCTGTTCATTTTTTCATTTCTTAATTAAAGGATTAGATGTTTTCCTCTGCAGTCTTTGGCATTGGAATAAGTCAAACTATTAAACTATAGCTTTTACCGTCACTCCGTTTAATATAGAAATCATTAAGTATACATGGCTAATAATTAGCGCTTATAATATGGCCAGTATGATGAAAGGAACTTAATTTTTAATTTAACTTTGTCGATGTTGTTGATAGGTGTCGTCAAGTCAGATCCACCTCATAGCAACCATATGTATGTACAACAGAAGGAAATACTTCCCAATTCTGTGCTAAGCACACAATCTTTTTTATGTTTAAGCCCATTTTTCCAGACACTGTGTCAAACTATCTAGTTGAGGGTCTGCCTTTTTTTGTTGACCTGCCACTCTCTCAAACATGATGTCCTTCTCCAGGTATTGGTCCCTCCTGACAATATGTACAAAATATGTCAGACGCAGTCTCGCCATTCATGCTACCAAGGAACAACAGTCTGGTTGTACTTCTTGTAGTACATATCTGTTGGTTCTTTAGTCAGTCTGTGGTATAATCAATATTTATTTCCAGCACCATAATTCAAAAGCATCAATTCTTTTCCTGTCTCCCTTATTCATTGCCCAGCTTTTATAAGCATAGGATGTGGCTGAAAATACCATGGCATGAGTCAGGCACATCTTCGTTTTCAATGTGACATCTTTACTTTTCAACACTTTAAAGACGTCTTTTGCAACAGCTTTTCCCGTTGCAATGCGATTTTTGATTTCTCAACTGCTGCTTCCACGGATGTTGATTGTTGAACCAAGTAAAGTAAAATCTTGGACCTCAATCTTCTCTCCATTTATAATGAAATTGCTTACTGACCCAGTTGTAAGGATTTTTGCTTGCTGATGTTGAGACACAATCCATACTAAATTTAAAAATTAAAACATTGTGAACCATGTTTCTATTAAAGTCAAATTTATTGTTTAAATAGGATAAGATTTTTTTAACCATTGCTTTATGTAAGATGTAATTGTCATGTTATATTGTGCATAACTGGTACATGCATAATTTCTGGTATATACATAAATATATGACCTATCAAATAGATGTCAATGGATTGATTCACATTGAATAACTTTTTTCTGTGTACCGATACAACATTATAGTATATTTATTTTAATATTTTATACTGCAGCAAGAGTTAAAATAAAATCTGTGGAAGTCATATTTAATAATTAAATTGAAATAATTATTAATCATAATTAAATTATATTTCCAAAACAAAAATTAAGTATGGAAATTTTAAATTTACAATAAATGCATACTACTCATGTGGAAGCAAACGGAAATTTGAAGGTAGTATTGTGATCATAATAGTAATAAAAGTGAGAGATCAGGAGATATCAGAATTTTCTCAAATATGATAGTTGCAATTAGCTACAGCTAAGTAAAATCACAAGACTATTTTTTGCATAAAAATTATACATAATTAAGTGGAAAAATATAAGACATTTTTAGCAAATATATTATGAATTTAATAAAAAGTCTCCTCTAAACAGCGAAAACTATTTGGTGAAATTAGTTTCCTGATATCTGATTTAACTTAACAATATAATTTAAAATTATTTTTCAATGAACTCTGTGTTTGTCACTCTAGCCAGCTTGCTCTAATATGAATCAGTATATTGTAGATTTTAATTGAAATCAAGAGTGTTATATCAATTGCTGCAAAATTAAAAGTTAAATAATGCTTTTTTGATCTTGATAAATTTGAATATACTTTTCAGTTTATGTAATGCCACTTTTAATTTGATGGCAAAAGTACTAACAAGACAAGAATTAGGGAATTTACTTAACTTGGACATAGTTTTGAAATAATATCGAGTAATTTTTTCAAAAATGATAAAGCAATTGTGCCATAGGGATACAACTATTAGAGGAATAAATATTTGGTACTTATTTCAGCTATTGGAAAACTTTCAGTTATGTCTATAGTTATTTGGGTATATGAATCTACATTTTCAACTGCAAATTTTATGAAATATAAATATAGATCAAGTATTTCTGATGAAAATTTAGCATCCATATTGAGATATGCTGTAAATGCAAATCATATGACAGATTTTGAAGTCTTTGTATGAAAACAAAATGAACACTATCTCATAAATACTGTTTTAGAATGATGATGATTTTAAATGATAATACTTTAGATATATTGGGCTAAATAAAAAACATATTAAGTTAGTTTCACTAGTCATCAGTCTATACCAATAAAGATAAATGGTATCTTTATTTATTTATTTACTTATGTATGTATGTATGTGTTTATTTATTTTTGAGACAGGATCACCAGGCTGGCCTTGAACTTGCAGTGATCCCTCTACCTCTGCCACTCTAGTGCTGGAATTACCGGCATATACTACCTGGATTAGTAAATGATACCTTTTAATAAATTAATTAATTAATGACAGAATATGCAAATTTACCATGCAAAATTACAAATTATCTGTGTATATAGCCCCTGCCCCTGGGCTCCAGAGGGAAAGCATAACTCCCTACTCCTTAAGTTTTTCTTCCAAAGAGAATAGTATGGAAAGGGATGGGGTAGTAACTTTGCTGTGGAGAAAAACAACTGCCACCTCAGCTAGATGATTAAGGTCAACATCTTTGACATATCATCACAATCAAATACAGGTAAGAACTAAAGTACAATTAATCCTGAGGCAGATTACTCTCTAGCTGTGACACTGTAAAGTTGAGCATCCTATAAGCTTCCAAAATACAATGATGGAATAGGAATAACAGATATTTCTATTCCAAAAGAGAAAAATAGAAATGAAGAAAGGGACAATATATCCTAAGTTAGTCTGAAACTCAATAGGGCAAACAACATTAACTTTGTTTGTTATTAACATTATTATTATTAAGTTATTAACATTAACTTGTTAAAAACAAGTTTCTTTGACTTGATGTTTCACTTTCTGATACATGAGATTGTGTCTGAGTTCCATAGCTTGGCTGATACAGTTCACACCATAGCTTTCATTGGCTATACCTATGTGCCTTTAGATCTCATGGGCTGGACTTTTACATTAGTAACTATACTGAGATGTCATGCATCACTCTAGTTTTACTGAGCATCACCCCAATAGGGGTTCTCTGTAGCAGAAAAGTTTGCACAATGGTACTGTTGCTGGGTAACATGCCCAAGGTTCCAGGCACCTCCATTCTTTAAAGTCAACATGGAGCCAGGCATGGTGACTCACACCTATAATTTCAGCAACTCAGAAGGCAGAGGCAAGGGAATTACAGGTTGGGAGACTAAACGCGTCCTCTGTAAATAAGGGAGATCCTGTCTCAAGATAAAAAAATATTTTAAATGGAGTGGGTGGCCAAGTGGTAGTTGTTGTTATTGTTGTTGGGTGCTGACAAGTTGGGTACAACTAATAGTGATCCTATGTGCAATAGAATGAAACACTACCAGATTTTCTGCCAGGCAAACAATCTTTTTTATGTTTAAGCCCATTGTTGCAGATACTGTATCAATCCATCTAGTGGAGGGGCTTCCTTTTTGTAATTGGCCTGCTACTCTCCCAATCATGATATCCTTCTCCAGGGATTGGTCCAAAATACATTAGACACAGTCTATCCTTGTTTCCAAGGAGCACTCTGGCTGCACTGCTTCTAGGACACATCTGTTCATTCTTTTGGCCGTCCACGGTATATTCAATATTCATCTCCAGCATCACAAATCAAAGGCATAAATTCTTTTCCTGTCTCCCTTATTCACTTTCACAACTGTATGATGTGACTGCAAACACTGTAGCAAGAGTTAGGCACACCTTCATCTTCAATGTGACATCTTTACTTTTCAACCCTTTAAAGAAGTCTTTTGCAATAGATTTTCCCAATGCAATGTGTCCTTTGATTTCTTAAATGCTGCTTCTGTGGGTTTTGATTATAGAACCAAGTAAAGCAAAATCTGGAACAACCTCAATCTTTTCGCCGTTTATCATGAGCTTCCGTACTGACTCGGTTGTAAGGATTTTTTGCTTTGTTGATGCTAAGGCACAATCCTCAATACTGAAAGCTCTGTTCTTTGTGCTTCATCAGTAAATATATCAAAACCTCTTCACTTTTCACAAGCAGAAATGTGTCACCTGCATTATGCAGGTTGTTAGCCTGTCTTCCTCCAATCATATTGCCATGTTCTTCTTCATAAAATCCAGCTTCTCAGATTATTTGCTCAACATAGAAATTGAAGAGGTATGATGAAAGGACACAGACCTGACACACATCTTTCTTGACTTCAAAACAGGCAGTGTTTCCTTGTTCTATTCAAATGACTGCCTCCTGGTCCATGTACAAATTCCTAACAAGTACAGTTCAGTGCTCTGGTATTCCCATTCTTCATAACGTTAACCATAATTTATTATGATCCACACAGTCAAATGCAATGAAACATAGACATCTTTCTGGTATTCTCTGCTTTTGGCTAATACCCATCTGACATCAGCAATGATGTCCCTCATTCCACACCCTCTTATGAATCTGACTTGGTTTTCTGACAGTTCCCTGTCTACCTACTGCTGCAGTCACTTTTGAATGATCTTTAGCAAATCTTACTTACGTGTGATATTAATAATGTCATTTGATAATTTCCACATTCAGTTGGATCCCCTTTCTTGGGAATAGGCTTAAATATGGATCTCTTCCAGTCAGGTAGCCAGGTAGCTGTTTTCCAAATCTCCTGGCATAAACATCTTAGCACCTCCAGTGATGCATCTGTTTGTTGAAACATCTCTGTTGATATTCCATCAATTTCTGGAGCCTTGTGTTTCACCAATTCCCTGAAGGCAGCTTCCACTTCATCCTTCAGTACCATTGGTTCCTGTGATCATATGCAACCTCTTGAAATGGTTGGTCATCCACCATTTCTTTTTGGTATAATGCCTGTGTAGTTTTTCTATCTTCTTTGGCTGTTTCCTGCATCATTTAATATTTTCCTGGTAAAAGACTTCACTATTGCCACTCAGGGCTTGGAATTTTTCTTCAGTTCCTTAAGTTTTAGAAAACCAGAGTGTGTTCTTCCCTTTTGGGGTTCTATCTCCAGCTCTTTGCATATGTCATTATATTTGATACTGTCTTCTCAAGCTTCCCTTTGAAATCTTCTGTTTAGTTCCTTAACTTCATGACTTCCTTTTACTTTAGCTGTTCAACACTCAAAGGCAAGTTTCAGAATCTCTTTTGACATGTAATTTGGTCTTTTATTATTTTTCCTGTATTTTCAATAATCTTTTGCTTTTCGCATGAGTGATATCTTTGATGTCATGCCACAACTCCTCTGGTCTTCAATTATTAGTGTCCAAAGCATCAAACCTGTTCTTGAAGTGGTCTCTGAACTCATGTGGAATACACTCAGGTGGCTCTTTTACACTTGTCCTAATTTTCTTCAACTTCAGTTTGAAAGGGCATATGTATTGTTGATATTCTGATCCACAATCAGCACCAGTTCTTGTTCTGACATTTGATATTGAGCCTTTCCATCATCTCTTCCCATAAATATAGTCAATTTGGTTCTTGTAGCAATGAAGCACTAACAATACTGTTTCTTCTGTTGTATGTAGCCTTGCTATTAGTGGGACATTGATTTGTCCACACCTAACAACAACAACAATATTCCCTCTGGTGAATTCCATCTGTATAGTTGCTGTTTATGTTGATGAAAAAATGTATTTTCAGGGAAAATATTTTTGTTATTTTCATTGGTCTGACAAAATCCTATCATGCGATCCCCAACATTATTTTTGTCACCAAGACCATATTTTCCACCTACTGAGTTTTCTTCTATGTTTCTAACTTTTGCATTCCAGTTACTAGTAATTATCAGTATATCCTGGTTACATTGTTGATCTATTTCAGATTACAGAAGCTGATAAAAATCTTCACTATTTTCATTTGTGGTCTTAGTGCTGTGTACATAAATTTGAGTAATAATCATTAACTGGACTTCCCTGTAGGCATATGGATACTATTCTATCACTGACAGCATTGTACTTCAGGACAGATCTTGAGATATCTTTTTTGAAGATGAATGCAGCCCTGTTTCCTTTTATCTGTCATTGAAGGTATGTTGTTGTTGTTGTTAAGTGCCGTCGAGTCGGTGTCCGACTCATAGCGACCCTCATAGGGTTTTCAATGGCTGTTTTTTTTTTTTTCGGGATTGCCTTGGGAGTGGATTGCCAGGTCCTTCTCCCATTTTTGTGGTGCTGGGAATCGAACTCAGGACCTCAGAGACTGCAGCGCAGCGCTCTACCAACTGAGCTAAATCCCAGCCCCCATTGAAGGTATAGTAGATCATATAATTATCTGATTCAAAATGGCCCATGTCAGTCTATTTTAGCTCACTGATATGTAGATTGTTTATGTGCGCCATTTCCCTTTTGATGATTTCTAATTTTCGTAGATTCACACTGTATATTCCACATTTCAATTATTAATGGATGTTTACAGTTGTTCCTCTTCATTTTGAGTCGCATCACATTAGCAAACGGAAGTTCATAAGGGTTTCTTCCATTCCCATCTTTAAGGTCAACTCTACTTCAAGGAGGTAACTCTTCCCCAGTCTTCTTTTGAGTGCCTTCCAACCTGGGGAGCTCATTTTCCTGCATTATATCTAACCATGCTTCTCTGCTAGTCATAGGATTTTCAATAGCTAATTGTTTCAGGAGTGGGTTAGCCATGTCCTTCTCCCTAGTCTGCCTTAGTCTGGAAGCTCAATTGAAATCTGTTCATCATGGGTGAGCCTCCTGGTATCTGTAATACTGGTTGCATAGCTTTCAGCATCCCAGCAATACACAATACCCCAGAGTATGGCAAACTGTCACCCCCATGGTAAAGTTCTTACAAAGTATGTGTAAGGCCCTGAATTCAAGCCCCAAGAACAACAAAAAATAAATAAATAAAATCTATATGGATAAAACCAGGTGTGATGGCACATGACTGTAATCCCAGCAACTTGGGTGACAGAAGCAGAAGGATTTCAGGTTCAGGAACAGAGCCAGCCAATTTAACTTAGACAGACTCTTTCTCAAAATAAAGTGTAAAAGAGGGTCTGGGGGTGTAGTTCAGTGGTATAGCATTTCCAAAATATGCACAAGGTGCTACTTTCAACCCCCCAATACTATATAAATAAATAAATAAATCTACATGGAGGATTGGAAATCAGGATGGAGGATTAGAAGCAGTCTCCCTATAACTCTGAAAATGAAAAATTCCAGAGTAACAAAGGAGAAAATGAAACCCCCAGAGAAAGAAAATAGAGACTGCAACAGATAAGGCAATAAAGGTATTAACACAACTGACTCCACACAGTAAAAGTGACTTTGGAACAGAAAGAACAAAACAGTGTGAGCCCACACACAAACTCTAACCTTGACAAGGGGAAGGGAGGATCCAACTCCATAACAAGGTAAATGCTCCATCCAGCAAGAAGAACCCCACTGCTCACAAGCTCTAAATCCACCTTGGACATCTGGATTAACAACAACTACCCCAGAGTAAAAGGTCAGCATTAGAGAAAAAAAGAAAGCCACTTTAACACATCTCCAAGCTTGGAGCAACACAAGGAAGGTCCACCCTTTTCCAAGGAAGCAGACACTCTGAAACTGACCTCCTGAGGAGTGGGGACTGAGCACACATGAGAGAGCCAAGGGACACAAACCCACAGGCTCCATGAAGCATTCACAGAAGGCAAGCAACAACTGAAGCCTGTAGTGCTAAGAAAACACAGACGTATGCCTGCAGTTTGTAAACTTAACTTGGGAAGTGACTGCAGCAATAGTAGCAGTGGTACTGAAATGCCTGAAGTGTGAGTGTGCTGAGAAACTAGGGAAGAGCATCCACACTTTGTAAACTCATCATTGATGGCACCTGCTGCCACAGCAACAGAAGTGCCTGAACACCTGAAGTGTGCAGTTGCTGAGAAACTGAAGAATTCCACCTGCACTTTGCAAACTCATCTTCAGGGATGCCCACAGCCACATGAGCAGTGGGATTTCCCAGGCAAATTCTGGTTGGTGACCTAGATGGGACTGCTCAACAGTGGATAGCAATATAGACACTCAGACCTGTTTAGTTTTTCTTTTTCTTTGTTTAAATTTTCTTTTTCTTTCAATTTTTCAAATTAACAATTGTTCTTTCTTTGACATTATCATATCTGTTTGACTACAATACTTTCAATCTTAGTTGAACCAATATTTGTTTGCTAAAAAAGAGATAAATTTTATGTTTGTATTTGTTGTATCTCTTGCAATGTTTATATAACTTTATATTTAACTTCTAGAGTGTACAAATGGATTCAGAGTTGTCTCTGTTCTTTTCTTATCCACTCTCTAACATTCTCCTTCCTGCCTTTCATCTATCCAATCCTGTTCTTTCTCTTCTTCTTCCCTTGATTTTCATCCTTCTACTATTGATATCTTTACTACAATTAATGTCCAGCACCAAAACTTACTCTACACTATCCCTTCCATTTTCTATCCTAAGGTAATTTCTTAAGTATTAGCCATCTTCAAATTAGTTTAATATAATTATAAATCTGTCTTTGGTCAGAGTTGTTACTATAGCAACAGATTACTTTGTCCTTTCCCTGTGATACTGGTGGTCAAGACCTCAAGAGAAGACTGTACCGAGAAGACCCACAAACAAAACAAGAAGAGACAACAGATGCAAAAAAATCTAATACAGGAATATAAGAAATATGAAAAAGCAAGATAATGGGACTCCTCCAAATGACCATAACTCCTCAATAAATGAAACCAAAGATATTGAAATGCCTGGCAAAGAATTCAAAAATCTACTTGTAAAAGTTATAAGTGATCTTGAAGAAAACACAAATTAGCAGATGAATGAAATGACTAAGTCAATTCAGATAGTTGACAAAAAATAATTACCTAAGATGAAAAATTCAGCAAAGAAATTGAGATCTTGAATTAATATTGTAAAAATGGCTATACTACTAAAAGTGATCTACACATTCAATGCAATTCCCATCAAAATTCCAATAATATACTTCATAGAAATAGAAAAAATAATCATAAAATTCTTATCGACACACGAAAGACTCCAAAGAAATCCTAAATAGAAAAGGTAATGCAGGAGGCTTCACAATAATTGACATCAAGTTATATTACAGGGCCATAGTAACAAAACCAGCTTAGTACTGATACAAAGTCATGAAGATCAGTGCAATAGAAGACCAGAAATAAACCCACACAGCTATAGCCACCTGATCTTTGACAAAGGTGCCAAAAGCATACATTGCTGAAAACATAGCCTCCTTAACAAATGATGCTAGGAAAACCAGATATCCACATGCAGATGAATCAAAGCAGATCTATACATCTTGCCTGTACAAAAATCAATTCAAAATATATCAAAGACATTAATGTAAAACTGAAAACTTTAAAACAACTAGAAGAAAGTGTAGGGGACACACTCCAACATGTCAGCATAGGCAGGTACTTTCTTTTTTTTTTTTTTTTTTTTTTTCCGGTACTGGGCATTGAACCCAGGGCCTCGAGCCTATATGCTTTCCAAGTGTTGGACCACTGAGCTGTGCCTCCAGCCCATTTGTTTTACTTTTTGAGACAGGGTCTTGCTAAATTACACAGACTGCCTCTGGTCTCGAACTTGCGATCCTCCAGGCAGGTACCTTCTTAAAAGGACTCCATAGCCCGGGAAATAGTACTAAGAATTGACAAATGGAATTACATAACATTAAAAAGTTTCTGCACAGCAAAAGAAATAATCAATAGGGTAAAGAGCCCACAGAATGAAAGAAAATCTTTGCCAACTATACATCTGATAGCCAAAGAATAGTATATGTGATATAAAAAGAAACCAAAAAATTAAATAACAAAAAAATCAAAAATAATCTAATCAATAAGTGGGAAATAGAACTGAATGTATAGTTCTCAAAAGAAGAAGTAAAAATGGCTAATAAGTGTATGAAAAAATGTTCAACATCATTAGACATCAGAGAAATGCAAGTCAAAACTACACTGAAATTCCATCTCACTCCAGTCAGAGTGGCTAGCTAGCATCCAGAAAACAAACAACAAATGCTGGCAGGGTTGCAGGGAAAAAATGAATCCTTTCTCCCTGTGAGTAGGACTTTAAACTAGGAAAATCATTGTAGAAATCAGTATGGAGTTTCCTCAGAAAACTACAAATTAAACGCCTGGTTAGTACCTGGATGGGAGACCGCCTAGGAACACCAGAAGCTGTAGGCTTGGGAGAAGGACCTGGCAACCCCCTCCCAAAAATCAATCTGCCATTGAAAACCCTATGAACAGCAGAGAAGCACTGACAGTAGTGTTTTCCCTGTTGTACAGAGGGTCGCTATGAGTTGGATACCGACTCAACAGCACCTAACAACAACAACAATAATTGTTAATTAACGGCACCTAACAACAACAACAATAATTAATTACCACACTGAATAGCAGTGAATACAGTGGACACCCTTGTCCTGTTCCTGATTTTAGGGGAAATGCTTTCAGTCTCCTCCATTTAATATGATGTTGGTTATAGGTTTTCCATACATTGTCTTTATTCAAATGAGATGCTGTTGTTGTTAGGTGCGGTCAAGTTGGTATCCGACTCATAGCGACCCTCATAGGGTTTTCAATGGCTGACTGTTTCAGGATTGCCTTGGGAGTGGATTGCCAGGCCCTTCTCCCATTTTTGCGGTGCTGGGAATTGAACTCGGGACCTCAGAGACTGCAACGCAGCGCTCTACCAACTGAGCTAAATCCCAGCATTAAAATGAGATGTGTTCCTTCAATTCTGAGTTTCTTCAAAGTTTTTATTATGTTTATTATTATCTTGAACATTCTCAAAATACTTCTCTGCATCTATTGACAGGATCATGTGGTTTCTATTTCTGAGTCTATTTATACGCTGTATTGCATTTATTGTCTTGCATATGTTGAACTAGCCTTATATCCCTGGCATGAAACCAACTTGAGCATAGTCTATGGTCTTTTTAATGTATTATTGAAGTCAATTTGAAAATGTTTTATTAAAGATTTTTGCATATAGGTTCATCAGGGAAATTGATCTGTAATTTTCCTTTTTTGATATATCCTTATCTGGTTTTGCTATCAGGATAATACTGGCTTCATAGGATGAGTGTGGTAGTGTTCCTTCCGTTTGTATTTTATGGAAGAGCTTAAGGAGAATTGGTATTAATTCTTCTTTAAAGATCTTATAGAATTCAGCAGTGAATCCATCCAGTCCTGGGCTTTTCTTTGTTGGCAGACTGCAGTACTATTTCAATCTTGCTGCTCGTTATAGGTCTGAGTAAGTTGTTTAAATCCTCTTGACTTAATCTTGGCAAGTTATGTGTGTCTAGGAATTTAACTGTCTTATCTAAGTTTTCCAGTTTTTTGGAATATAATTTCTCAAAGTATTCCCCAATGATTCACTTGATCTCATTGGTATCTGTTGTTATATTCCCTGATTCATCTCTAATTTTCTGAATTTTCTGAATTTCTTTTCTCTCTTTCTTTTGGTTAGTTTGAGTAATGGTTTGTCAGTCTTGTATATCTTTTCAAAGAACCAGCTCTTTGTTTCATCAGGTTTTTTTGTTTTGTTTTATTTTTTCAGTACTGGGGGTTGAACTCAGGGCCTCACACTTGCATGCCTTAGAAGTGCTGCACCACTGAGCAGCACTCCCAACCCATTTTTTTACTTTTTGAGACAGAGGGTCTTGCTGAGTTATGCAAACTGCCTCTGGTCTCAAACTTGCGATCCTCCTGCCTCTGCCTCCCAAGTCACTGGGATTACAGGCATGTACCACCGCACCTGGCTCATCAGTTATTTTTATTGTACCATTTGTCTCTATTTCTTTGATTTTTTCTCTTATCTATATTATTTCTTTCCATCTACTGGTTTGGAGTTTTGTTTGTTTTTCTTCTTCTAAGAGCTTGAGGTACATCATTATTTATTTGAGCCCACTCTAATTTTTAAAGGTAGGCACTTATCACTAAACTTCCCTCTTAGAATTGCCATTGCTATATCCCAAATGTTCTGATAGGTTATGTTTTCATTTTCATTTGATTCTAAGAATTTGCAAACAACTTCTCTGATTTCTTCAAGAACCAATTGGTCATTTAAGAGTGTATTGTTCATTCTCCATGTATTTGTATAGTTTCTATAATTTCTCTTACTGTTCATTTCTAGTTTTATTCAATTATGGCACGATAAGATAAATGAAATTATTTTGAATTTTCTGTATTTGTTAAGAACTGATCAATGGCCTAAAATGTGATCTATTTTAGAAAAACTTCCCTGGGCTGCTGAGAAGAATGTGTCTTCTATAGCTTTTGGATAAAATATTCTATATATGTCTATTAACTGCATTTGATCTATTGTAGTATTTAATTCTAAAGTTTCTTTGTTGGTTCTTTTGTCTAGATGATCTATTTATTGATGAGAGTAGGATATTGAAATCACCCACTATTATTATATCTGGACATGTCTGTTTCTTTAAGTCTCATGGTGGTTTTGTTTTGTTTTGTTTTGTTTTTCTTAGATGAAGTTGGGTACAGAGGTCTTTGGTGCATATATATTTACAATTTTTATACTTTCTTGGTAATTGTTCCTTTTATTAATATATAGTGCCCTTCTTTGTCTATTTAGACTAGTTTTAACTAGAAATCCATATTGTCTAATATAAAGATGGCTACCATTCCTTTTTAGGCTTCCAAATATCTATTTTTATTCTCTCATTTTCAGTCTGTGGGTTTCCTTACCAGTGAGATGTGTTTCTTGCAGACAAGAAATTATTGGGTCTTGTTTATTAATCCAGACAAATAATCAATGTCTTTTAATTAGAGAGTTAAGATCATTTATATTTAGGTTTATTGAGTTTGCTGGGTTTTGTGTTAGGTGTTTTCCTGGTTGGTTCATACACTATTCATTCTTTTCTTTCTCCCTTATTTGTATAAGGTTTGCAGGGTTTTCTTGTTAGTCATGAATGATTTTTTCCTAGTTCCCTTTAGTTTTTCTGTTCCTCTTATGAAGCTTATCCTTTCCTGTGCTCTTATGGTTAAGACTGTCTTTTTTCCTCCTGTGTGTAGGATTCCTTTAAGTTTCTTTAGTAGTACTGGCTTGCTGGTCATGTATTGCTTTAGTGTGTGCTTGTCTTTATTTCCCTATCAATTTTAAATGATAACTTTGCTGGATATAAGAATCTTGGTTGGCAATTATTTATTTTCAGGGTGTGAAATATATATTTCCATCCTTTTCTAAATTTAGGGTTTGTGCTGAGACTTCTGATGTAATTCTGATGGATTTTCCTTTGTGAGTTTTTGTTTTTCTCTTGCAGCTTTTCATATTGTTTCTTTGTTCTGTAATGTTGGCATTTTAACTATTATGTGTCATGGAGAGGTTCTTTTTGGATCATGTCTTTTTGCTATTCTAAATGCCTCTTGTAGTTGGATATCCACTTCTTTCCTCAGGTTTGGGAAACTTTCTGTTATAATTTCATTTAATACATTTTTTATGCTTTTAGTTTTTATCTTAGCTCCTTTGTCTATCTCATGATTTGTTAGGTTTATTCTCTTGATCATGTCCCAAAGTTCTTAAAAATTGTGGAGTTCTTCATTTTCAACATTTTCAACTTCCTTGCTGAATTTCTCATCCAATTTGCTGACTTTGTCTTCTACATTGGTAATTTTTTGACCTAGGTCTTGTACTTATTTCCTTACTTCATTTATCTGTTTGTGTCCTCCTTGAAGTCATTGATCATTTTTATAAGTAAACTTTAAATTCTTTATCTGACAATTCAACTGTTTCAGTATCTTTGGATTCAATAGTTAAAGATGCATGGCCTTTTCTAAACGTGTTGCCTTGCTTTTTCATGGTTCTTGTGTTTCTGATTTGTGATCTGTCATCTGTAGGGGTAAGTATCACTCCCGGTTTTATTTGGGGGTCTTCTTAGTGACCAAACCAGATATAGAAACACAGTTAAAATCACTTAATGCCAACTGTCAACCATGAATGCCCACAGAACAGAGAATGACAATAATAATACTGAGTAAGCTATGAGGTTATAAAATACTTCAAATGATTTTATAAATAGTATTTTCCTGAAGTAAGAATGGGGACTCAGAGAAATAGGAGGATGCCTCAAGTCTGAAATAAAAGAGATGAAAAAGAAGACCTAGAAAGAGAATGTGGGAAAAGGACCTGGAAACCCACTCCTAAAAATCAATCCACTATTGGAAACCCTATGAATAGCAGAGAAGCACTGCCAATAATATTTTCCCAGTTGTACATAGGGTCACTATGAATCAGACACCAACTCAGCACCTAACAACAACAACAAAAAAGGAAATGAATGTTAGGAAGAGGCAGGGAAAGGAGCTAAAGATAAAAAGAAATGACTGCACAAGAAAAAAAGATATATAAACAGAATTAGGGAAACATAAGCAGAAGAATAAGAAATATTAAGCCTAAAAGACTTAAAGTATAGTAAATAGAAAGAAAGCAAGACAGACTGACTGAAAAAGATAGAAAAAACTGGAAAGGATAAAAGATAAAAATTGCATTAGGAAACAGAGAAGTGAAGGAATAAAAATTAACACTGAAAAGATGGAGGGGGGGGAGGGGGTGGAAAACGAGCGCCAAGCCAGAGAATGTGAAAGAGAAGCAGACACCAACTTGCTCCCCTGAAACTCCAGCATCTTTGAGAGCTGAGGCAGGAGGATCTTGAGGCCAGGCTAGAGGCAGCCTGTGCAATTCAGTGTGATCCCAACTCTAAGCAAAAATAAGAAAAAGGCAAGGGATACTATGCCATGGCACAGCAATTACACCAGCACAGTAAGAAGAAAAAAAAAGTTTACAAATAAAGAAAATAAAAGAAGAAAAAGTACTGGAGGCCCTCTAATGTTGGAATCTGTTAGGTGAAAGTTTTGGTCAGTTAAGGATAGAAACATTTTATCACCATGGCCAAGAGTTGACAGTCTCTGTAGTTCCCTCAGGAGATGGAATCATCTACTCTCCCTGGGGAGTGTGACTTGCTTCTGAGCAAGTTTCCCAAGGTTCTTGCTGCCTGAACTTCTCCACATGTCAGCGTCCTATCTCCCCCCTCACTGCAACAGTCTGCTGCAGGTATATAGCACACTGGGGATGTGGTAGTCACTCCCAGCTCATCACAGGTGATAATTCTTTGTTTTCACGCCCCTGTGGATAGCTCAGTCTCACATAATAGTTTCACTTTCCAGATGGCACCACATAAAAGCCCTCTGAGACATGGAGTGTGGCAAAAAGAGTCACTTCTGCAATGTTGAACCCTTCAGTCAGGGAGAACCACTGTCAAAGCAAGTCCCTAAAAGAGCTCAAGGGCTTTGAGGACTGTGGGCTTGTCCTAAACAACCACCAGTCAGATGGTCAGGGCTGTCTGGCTTACCTATTTGGATGAGGGCTCTGTTTCCCCTCCCTCACAAGAAGCAATGTCTAGAGATGTGTCCTGATCCGTCCTTCTCACTTTTTAGCTCTGTTCTGCTACCTGGGGCCATTTAATAGTCTCCTTTGTGGTTTCTGTGGTTTTCTAGACCTTCTTTCTATGGAGAAGGCTCCATTCCTTCCTACTCTAACTCCTTTGTTTTACCATGTCACACAGAGGCTGCCTTTAATCCACCACTTTAAGCCAGAAGTCCTAGATCTGTCATAAAATGAAAAATATATGGATATATAATTGTATGTATCTAAGATTAGAAAGGGCTGGAATTTGGCTCAGTTGGTAGAGCACTGTGCTACAGTCTCTGAGGTCTCAAGTTCAATTCCCAGCACCACAAAAATAGGAGAAAGGCCTGGCAATCCACTCCCAAGGCAATCCGGATACAGTCCCATTGAAAACCCTATGAGGGTCACTATGAGTCAGATAAGGACTCCAGGGCACCTAACAACAACAACAACAAGATTAGAAAATACAAAGGGACTTATCTGAAGGGGGAAGTAGTGGGAGGGGGGAGGGGAGCAACATAAATTGGTAATGAAGAGAGAACAAGTGCAAAGTATATGATGCAATTATATGAAAATCCCACAATAAAACTCATTTTGCTGTATGCAAATTAAATAATAATAATTTTTAAAAGTTAGAAAAACAAAGAAAATCTACATGGAGTTATCCACACCCCCATGGCTTATGCATTCTGCAGGCCAGTAGCACCACCTATATGCTGCCAAGGCTTACTATCTGTGCCTGCACTGAATCTAGGCCCACTAGAACCACACCTGGAGTGGCCAAAGTACACTGAACCAGAATGTGGGGAATAGAGCCTGAAGGTGGTGTCATGTAGCCAGCACAAGGGTCCTGCAGAAACCCTGGGCACCTCCCTTGAAATCAGTCTGCTCCCAAATCCTTTTAACTCTAGTCCACTGATGGGAATGGCTGGACTTGTGTTCTCCAAAATGCCTTAGAGATTACCTTTCATTGTCTTGATAAATAGCACTTGGCCCACTATACTAATGTCCTTATCAGTCACATGACCACACCCTTTCTGTTCCCTCCTTAACATGCTTTGTCATTCTTTCAGCATGGACAGGCTGAGAATTCTCCAAATCTTTATATTCTGCTTCTCTTTTGATTAAGAGTTTCACCTTTAAATCATTCTTTCTTCTTACATTTTGCTATGAGCATTCAAGAAAAGCCAAGCTGCACTTTCAGCTCTTTGCATACAAATTTTTTCAGCAAATATCCTATTTAATTGCTCAGAAGTTCTACCTTCCACCAAACATTGCCATTTCATAACAAGATTACCTCTCCTCCAATTTCAATTAATATGTTCTTCATTTCCATCTGAGACCTCATCTGAATGTTCTTTAGCATTCATATTTCTACCAACATCCTGTCAATAACCACTTAGGTGTTCTACAAGAAAATTGAAGCTTCCCTATAGCTTTCCTTTTCTTTTGAGTCCTCCCCTGAATTACCCTTTACAGTCTGTTCATGGCAGTATAGGCTTTTTCTAGTATGTATGTCAAAATTCAGGCTGGGATTTAGCTCAGTTGATAGTATATACCTCAAAATTCAGGCTGGGATTTAGCTCAGTTGATAGAGCAATGCTCTTCAGTCTCTGAGGTCCCAGGTTCAATTCCCAGCACCACAAAAATGGGAGCAAGAAATGGCAATCCACTCTGGAGGCAATCCTGAAAAAAATAATCAGCCATTAAAAACCCTGTGAGGGTCACTATGAGTCAGGCATGACTTGATGGCACCTAACAACAATCTCAAAGGTCTTCCAGCCTTTGCCCATTACCCAACTCCAAATCCACTTCCCCACTTCAGGAATTTATTATAGCAGCACTCCTGGTACTAATGTCTGTTTTAATCTACTTCGGTTGCTATAACAAAATACTATCTGCTAGGTAGCTTGTAAACAATAGAAATTTGTTTCTCATAGTTCTAGAGGTCAAAAACTCAAGATCCAGGTGCCATCAAACTTATTGCAGTGGGGGCCTGTTCTTAGCTCACAGACAGTACCTTCACACTGTGTTGCCACATGGTGGAAGGGAATGGCTGGTTCCATGTGGTTTCCTTTAGGCTTCTAATCCTCACCATGAATGGGAGTTCTCCTGATCTACTCAGCCTCTGAAAGGCCCCACCTGCTAATATCATGTACTTGGCAATTAGAATTTTAACATATGAATTTGGGAGAAAAGGGCAGAAACATTCAGACCATAGCAATGACCTTCTGAAAAATATTTGACCAGGATCCACAAACTATCAAGGTCATCACAACAAAGAAATTCTAAGAAATTGTTATAGTCTAAAAAACTAAAATACATGAGCATTATCCTGAATAGGATTCTGGAAAAGAAAAGGGACATCAGGCAAAACAAAGAAAGTATGAATAAAGTATGGTATCTGTTTATAAAAACATCAGTACTGGTTTAATAGTTGTGATGAATAGAGTATACCATTCAAATGTAAGTTGCTAACTCTAGGGTAAATTAAGTGTGGAGGATATGGAAAATATCTTTATTATTTTGCAACTTTTCTGTATACCTAAAACTATTCTAAAATAAAAATGTTCTTGCAAAAACTTTATTTCTTTTTAGTTTTTTTAATGTGGCTACTAAAAATTTTAAATTACACATATGGTTTACATTATGAGTCTATCTTATAGCACTGCTTTAAGAGTGAAGATTCTATGGTTCAAATATTAGTAAACCTGCTATTTGGAAATAGGCAGGTTTGAAGCTTGCCTTTACCTTTACCACACTTATACTACACCCTCTTGGCCCAAGGTCCTTATATCTATGATGAGAATCAAAGGGTTGTTGAAAGGATTGTATAAGATAGTTTATTTGAAAGAAACTAGTAACATTCTTGATGTATAATAAGCAAATACTTATTGATTGGTATTGTGTATTATATTCTTGCTCTTTTCGAGAAACGAAAAAAAGGAAGGAAGGAAGAAAGGAAAGAAGGAAGGGAGAAAGGGAGAGAAGAAGGAAGGGAGGGAGAGAGAGACAGAGAGAAAAGAAGGAAGGAAGGAGGAAGGAAGGAAGGAAGGAAGAAAGGAGGAAGGGAGGGAGGGAGGGAAGGAAGGGAAGGAAAGAAGATTAAATATAATGCAATATTAGAAGCCTGAAGAATCACATGAAACGATTCTCAATCTGAGAGAATAACACTTGACCTAGATCTCTAAAGATGGAATAGGCATTTTTATGCAGGCTTAGAAAAGCTGTTTATTGCTATATAGTTATTTTCAGTATATGTGTTAAATATGTAATATAGACATATGTTTTCCTCTGATAGTTATTGCTCAGTTTCCATTCCTTTGGTCAAGGCTTTCTGTTAGACATTTATCTCCTTTTCTCCATGTATGTCCTCATTTGATTCTTCTTATATAAAACTGGTACTCCAAAATTTCTACATTTTATTATTTCTATATCACTTGTGGCCTGCAGTCATAGCCCTGTGATATCTGATCCCATCAGATCTCTGAAGCTACATAGGGTCAGGCCTGGTTAGTGGTTGGATGAGAGTCCGCTTGGGAACACCAGGAGCTGTAGACTTCGGAGACAGACCCAGCAACCCACTCCCAAAAATCAATCCGCCATTGAAAACACTATGAACAGCAGAAAAGCACTGACAATAGTGTTTCCTCTATTATACACAGGGTCACTATGAGTCGGATACTGACTCCACGGAACCTAACAACAACAAATATCACTTGTGGGCTGGGATTTAGCTCAATTGGTAGAGAGCCACTCTGCAGTCTCTGAGGTCCCAGATTTGATTCCCAGCATCACAAAGGTAAGAGAAGAACATGGTAATCCACTCCCAAGGCAATCTCAAAAAAACAATCAGCTATTGAAAACCCTACGAGGGTCGCTGTGAGTCAGACATGACTCTACAGCACTTAACAACAACTTATCACTAAATTACTTTTGCCTGATGCTTAAGCGAGTATAATTTTAACGAATAAGAATAAAGATGCTCAGTCATCTACACTACATAATCTATTCACATAATACATTTGTTCAAATTTAGCTAATACTACTAAGAAACATGTCTCATGGTTTTCTTCCCAGCGGGAGATGCACAATTCCATTTCCAGAAGAATGCTTCAGTGACTACAATCCTTTCTGAAGTACTTGCTATGAAGTCATCCATCCGTCTTTATTCTACCACTCCTTCATGCATTCTATGAAAGTTGTTGAGTGCCTACCATGTGTCAAGCACTAATGACACATTCTTTTGCATGAATGTGTTTTCCTGTCTTTTTCATGTGTGTTTGTCATATTTTACAGGTAAGTTATAAATTACTCAATGACCCAATTTGTGGCTTCTCTCTCTTTTGCAATCATCTTACCAGCTCTACCTCCTTCCCACACCAGTCACTCACACCACCATCACTATTGACATTCATACCTCATGTACTTTCCTACCTAGAAAACAAACAATAATATGTTTCATTCTGAGTTGCAGATAAAGAACAAAATGAGTGAAACATGAGGTCACCTCACTTTTTTTCTAAACGAGAGGCACCAGTCCTTCCTTCACATTCCCCCATTCTCTTACATGAAATCCAATTTTTAGTAATTACGATTAAACTCAAGCCTGTCTCTTGGCAAGTTGTCCTCCTTTACTTGATAAATCATAAAAAGTTTCCCCTAAATATTGTTCAAGTCAAACTCACCAGTCTTGATAAAGAGACACACATGCCTCATTTCTGGTCAGTAGTGAAGTTTGTGTGGGATTTCATTATCACCCCATTCAACACTTACCATGGTACAAAATCTTCCCATGGTTTTATACCAATACAGTTGAGGGCCAAAGGGTAAATCCAAGGTGCTGAGGAAGGAACTTGAACTAGACGTTGACTTGACCTTGATGCAAACCAGATCTCAGGTGCTGAAAACTATTTAACTTAATTACTCTCCCAGGAAGGAGCAAAATGGGGAAACTGGGTGCTTAATCAGTGCCAGTCTTCTTGACTGATCTGATTGTTAAAGCTGAAAAGGAAATCAGTTGCAGGGGTGGGAAGGGAATTTTCCTTGATTTCCTTTTTACTACTTAGTTATTATTCTGAGGAATGCATTTAATTACAGAGAGAACTTGGGTATTTGCTTTCTAGTAGCTGGCTCTTTTTGGTCATTCCTACCAGTGCCTTTCTTTTGCTGAAAAACAAATGCATGTTTACAACCGGACCACATCTTTTGGCTTCCGTTTCAGAGCTTTCTCCCACACCAAAGGAAAGTAAGGTAGTGTAATGCAAATAGCCCCACAGTAGGCCACCTTTGCCAACCGGGGACCTACTTTCAACTGCATGCAAACTAGAACTCCCCAAAGACCTGTGAACTGTAAATAACTGGAGTTGTGAAAGGGGTCAGCTTGGCTTAATTTGGAGCTTCACAGAGCTTTTCTATAGAAATTCAAACGCTGGTGAAGGAACCCCTCTGGGACCTATAAAAAAAAATTCCAGGGCCAGTACCTCTATTTACTCTTTAGACTCCTGCCTGTCTGGTGGAGGTCTGCTCTTAAAAGCTAATCAGTTCTTCCACAATTGCTGCTGGGTCTCACAGTGGCAAGCCTGCCTCCTCAACACAACCCTGAATTGAGCTGCCTGAGCACACTGCTGACTGAGGAAACTGGTAGAGTAAGTATTTGCAGAAAAAGCAGCACTGAGGTTAATGCTGAGGCCAGGCAGAGTCCAGGGAAAACCAAGGTGGCTGAGCAGATCTTTTCATCCTCCCAACACAGCCCACACCCACAGTGGGGAATCCAAGTCCTGTCTAAGTAATACAGCTGGGGTCACTCAAAGAATTCTTTTTGAGAAGATATATCCTTAATTTCACAGTGGCCAGAAAAGACAAAAAATACTGAGCCTCTTGCCTTTTATAAGCCTGTTGCTGTCTGCCTCTTCTTCAGAAGCCACTGATAGGGAAACACAGAATCCCAAAAGATCACAAGGAAAGTTGTTCCAAATGAAGGGATGTTAAGACCAGGAAGGTTCCCAGAATGCTTTGTATCATGCTAAATTCTCTGTAGATACATTGGTCTCCATCAAGCTGTAGAAGAGATTTAAACTTCTAAAGTCTCATTAAGCCATGCCCAGAAAATAACTAGCTTAAACTATGGCAAAAAGATTAGAGTTAGTTCTTAGGAATAACTTTCTTACTACTAAGAATGTGAAGCATGGAATACTAAATAAGATGTTAACATGATTTGTTCTGAGGATAAAGATAGAGCAGAGATTTTTAAATTTTTTTCTTGATGTATAAGAACAGTTCTGCTTCGAACCAGATGATTCCCCCAAAGTGGCAAATTTCAAAAGATTTATTGGGAAAAACAGCTGCCTACTCTAGCAAGGAGAATGAGAAATATCCCAGCCTACACCATAAAGCAAGTTAATACCCCATTATGATCACAACCTAGAACTGCTCCACTCTTTGGTGTAGACGGTTTAATTCCATGATTTTCCTTTATCAATATTTATGCCAAGAAGATATTCAGACAGGTTTCCAAGGATCAATGCTGATTCACCAGATGAGGGTCATAGGTCCTTTCTAGTTCTGAAGCAGCATAATCTTCTCCTTGATGAGCAATTCTCTGCAGTGCCAGCTTTAATCATGGGCAAACTGAGCCTTGGTGGTGGGATATCAGAAACCTCAAGAGTCTGTCTTCCTCAAACAGCTGCTTTTCCCAACTTCAATACACTACAACAGCAGTATTTGATTTAAAAAAAAAAAAAAAGTTTTATCTTTGAATCAGTCTTTGTTTAAGACACCTACAGTTATGCAAATATATTACCTGGAAAGGGAAATGTTTAATCTTTTAGTGTCTATTAAACTGTTAACTCCTATCCACACTTTGCAGAGGCAGAGAATACCTACCCTAAAGAGTTACTTCAGACAACCTGAAGCCCAAGGCCCTGGGTTCCCTCCTCAGCACGAAGAAAGATGACCTGGCAGAGCCAGGGTGGTGTATCCCTGTAAC
>VMDO01011145.1:0-68295 GCA_007922755.1 Pedetes capensis | reverse complement strand
AAAGAAAGAAAGAAAGAAAGAAAGAAAGAAAGAAAGAAAGAAAGAAAGAAAGAAAGACCTTAGTACAGAGATGAGGCGCAGACACTGGCGCCCTCCCCTTTTATTGACCACCTTTGGCCTAAACTCTCTTGTTTGTGGGGCCGAACCATCGCGATGATCTCAGATGCAAGCGAAAGCAACACGTTTTCTGCATATTCCCTGGAGTTGTTGGATATCTCACAAGTGCATACACACGCACGCACGGCCTGAGCAAGAAGGCAAAAAGTCCAAAACTTGAGCGGGTCGCCACACCCCAGTCTTCCCTCCACTAAAGTGTGCTGAGACTACACACACACACACACACACACACACGCACGCACGCACGCACGCACGCACACACACACGCACCCTGACAAGCGGGCGGGATTGCATCTCTGAGACACTCCATGGAGGTAACTGCAGCAGCCAGGCAGTTGTTCCAGATTTCTGAGGTCCTACTTCTTCCAGACTCATCACCAACGGGCAAAAGCAGTGTTCCAGTCTAATTCGAAAGACTGTTCTTTATTCAAGCACATTGCCACGACATATGGGGGGTGGTAGCTCATTCTCCCCAACACTGCACAAAGAAACTATCCAGAAGAACTTTGTGCCTTCACCAAAGATTTTGAGAAGATTCTTAAGCTGTGAAGAACTCTTTGCACTAAAAGATTCTCAAAACAGGAGGAAAGGACAAGGGACAATCGAATATTTTCAACCAATTTGTAAGCACATTGCTGGAGTGGAGAATAAAATTAATTCCATCAACTATAATACATTGTTTCTTTACTAATATTCCAAGTTGGCAATATAGATTTCCTTGGACTTGAGTTACAGTTTGGTAGTAGACTCAGGACTGCAGCTCTGAGACTGTAAATGCCAGCCACGATTCTGTGTGCAGTATGTCTGGGATTGGGATAATGAAACCCTCCTCTCTCTTACGTGAACATTTTAGGGAATTCGGGGAATCCAACAAAAAAACCAGAACTATTTTAGAAAAATTTTAAAAAAGGCCTCTGGCTTAATAAAGTCTTTCAGTTGGGGGCCAATTTTAGTATTGTTGGGAAATGATGGGTTTGGTTTATTCGGATGAGATAGCTTCTTCTTCTTCTTCTTCTTTTTTTTTTTTCCATCTGCATGTGTGACTAGGCAGTCCAGGTTGTTAACTTTCCAGGCAGGAATCAGTTTAAAATGCATGGATTCTATTATATGTACAATTTAATCACAAGGTATTTAAAATAGACATTTCCATCTAAAATCCAATCAGAAATCAACACACTTCCTCCAGGCATTAGATGATCATCTCGATTTTGCATTTGTAAACTGGGAGAAATAAATGTGACTTGTGGATACCAAGAGGTCAAGTACGGCTGCTCAAATATTTTTCTTACAAAATGACGGATTTATTAGACAAATAAGTAGCCCGGCTGATGCAAAACCCCCAGTGATTGAATTTTGACGTTAAGTCAACAACAACTCGAACTACATCAGTGCTTCAAGATTTAGTTATGATGGTAGAGATTACTGAACAAATAAGAGCCAGAAATGAATACAGATTTCTGAGGATCTGCCCCTGGCACCCTCTTCTTGACATTCTCCTCCATATGCTCCCCTATTCATACTGTATTATAATTAAAGGACTTGCCTATGCCTTGTGATTGGAAAGGAACTTTAAAATAATTAGGCATACTTGTCTGTGAAAAAAAAAAAAAAAAAGGACAGGCTCACGGAGAAAGTCAATTGAGTTTCATAATAAATTCCTTCCTGGCCTGGAAGTCACTCACCATGAGAATGGAGGAAGAATGCACTGCATGTTTTTCTTTCCTTTCTTATTTTTTTTTTCAGATCTTGTTTTCATTAAGAGTTTTGATAATTTACTTGACAACCTCCGCCCCTATATTCTATAAAACATTACATTCTGGAATATTTGGGGACTTGGGCCACATTAGGATCACACATGTGAATCAGAATCCACTGTTAAATAATTAAATTCCCTGTATAACTTTAGGAGTATTTTACATTTCATGTCTCTTAGATCAACCGCCAAACCCCTAAGTCCTCTGGAGCTGGCCGTGGTGCTGAAAATCCTGCTTGACTCTTGTGGGAAGGGAGGGAACACCACTCAAGGAAGTGTTGGAGGAATTATTTTCTTCTCATGAAAGGAAGTTTAAACAATCGATACATCATTTAAACACAAAGCAGTTCATCTCTTATTTTTTCATTGTGAAAGGGATTAATCTGCTCCTAGTGTGAAAATCGTCTTTTATTTATTCTATGTGTGACTTCCTCATTGGAGTGGATGAGTGACTAAATTTCCATTTGAGTTCTGTTGAGCCAGCCAAGAATTCAATCATTCTAACTTCTCCTTCACATATTACATGATTTTTCAACTATTACTTGATTTCTCTCTGGTTTATAGAACTATTTGTTTTACAGGGACAAATCTATATTTGAGTTTAAGGTTTCATCTTATCAAGGACCTGAGACAAATTCTTTGTTGCGAGAAATTTGCTTTCTGGATATTCAGGCACAGACCACTAGAGGCAATAAAGTAGTGTCAAATCTTTATTGAAATACAACAATAATTCCACTCTGTAAAATAAGTTGCCTATTCAGGTTTCTTTCCCACTTTACTATATTCTCTTCCCTAATTTATACAAATGTTTTAATCAGGGTGAGTTTTAAATAGCCTACTGTGCTATATGTTTTTCCTGGTAAGTAAACGTGGAAATTCAAAGTTGATAACTCTAAAACAGCAATAAAACTCACTAAGTAGAATGGAATATTTCATAATTATTTTGCTAGCTCCTCCTGCCCCAGGATTAAATAATAACTTGGGCAAATGAAGCCCTTCCCCTGGGGAGGAGCATGTTGTTTTTATTTCTTCTTTCTAAAATGCTGAATAGTACCTTCAGTCCAAAAGTATTTCTGTGTACAGTGTCCATGAACTTGTTTCTAGATTTATATTTCAATATGCTCTTTAGGATGCAAAATTCCTGTCAAATTAAAGAGTGCTCATGTCTTGCCCACTTCCAGCAAATCACTTGCAGCACCTAATAAATCCAGCTGGGGTTCCTTCCATGGCCTGATGCTGCTGAAATCATTATTGTCCTGCCTTGTTTCATGTCAGAGGCCTCTTCGCCTCATCTGTCATGAAACCAATTTCACTTTATTTACATCCATTTGCTAGTTTAATTACTGTGCTGATGAATAGCCTGAAGGAATTAAGTTACGAGTCTTTGGAAACCCAAATCGACAGATATATGGGTTACCTTTTAACTACAAGGAAAGGAATAAAGGCTAGTGGCATGCACCAAAATTTCAAGATAATAAGTGTTTCTTCCTGCTTGTCCACTCCTGAAATTGAGGACCATCTTTCTGTTTCATCATCTCTTCTCTTGGATGAAATACGGTGCTTTAGAATCCTTCATATTAACAGATTGACTGCAACTCTCTATAATGCAATTTTATATTTCAAATATTCTTTATTAAGAGACACAAATGATTTTGCAGCCAAACTAAATAATCTAAAGTAATGATGCTTTTGATTAAAGGTGCCTACCAATGTTAACCTTTCCCTGTAACTAAGAACTTTTTTATACAAAGGTAGGTGCCTTTATGGAAAAAAATTTTAATACCTCAAATCTAATACACAGTACAAAGTACTCCACTCTTATACTATAAATTTTGCAATAGGCCTCATTTAATTTTGTTTCTTATCATTAAACACAAATTCACACTTATCTTTAATGTATTTTTAAATCGTAAGTCAGAACATTCTGCTGCCTTTCTCCTTTACACGCCCAATATAACTGAACATTGTGAGTGTACATTAATGACAGAGGACTTGTGATGTAGGTGAACAATGTATGCTCTCAAGTGTACAAATAGTCAAGCATTTACGTATTTTTAAAAAACTAAGATCAACAAACTTTTTAGCCACTCCATTATTTTGTAAATTAACTTCTGTCATTTAATCCCACTAATGATGGCAATACTAAAAATATTTTATCAATTAGTTCTTCTGAAGTTATGGCAATAATTGTATATTTAAATTTTTTAATTGATAATTCAGAAATTAAGTATTTATGTGGTTTAACATCACTTCAATTAAAATAATAAATATGTCCAAATTGACTTGATTTCATATTTTCCCTATTCTCAGGTAGCATTGTACATGAAAAGAATGCAACTTTTAAATCTAAATATCTGTATGTTTTCCTCCCATTGCTCTGTTTCAATATAGTTTCTGACATTTTAAAACCCGTACTTGCATTTGATTTGCCTAAGAATAACGTGTTTTAGGCACATGACAAATATATTCATCACTTCAAAATATTAAAATTTTTTTCTTGTAGATTTAGCATGCTTACTTATTATAATTTTCCATGTTGAGAACATAGTTACTTCCAAGGTCATGGAAACTTTCTAAACTAATTATCTGACCAAAACTTATTTTGAATAATTGAAGGCAGAAATAATTCTAAACAAAGCAGAAATGAAGACGAGCTTAAAATACTTTCTCATTTAATGGTTTTGCCACTTTGAACATTCTGCAGTTTCATTTATCATAAAGCTTGCTTAAAGAAAGGGACAAAAATGTAAATGTGTTACATTTCCTCTCAGAAGAATTAAAGGTGGTGAAAACCCTACTGTCTATGCAGATATATATTAATAAATTACATATTCATTACAAATCCCACAGGCACCTCCCTCCATGCCCCCTTGTATTCCCCAATCACATATTTTCCCTATTGACCCACTACTTTTAATAAAGCTCACCTACAAAACAATATACATTACAAAAATAACTTTTTGCGCCAAGAGTCTTGCCTATAAAAGTTTTGCAGTAAAGGAGCTCTAAATAGGATCTTCCAGGTAAAATTTCCTTCTATTCAGTAGAACTAGATGCTATGTTAATTCTTTGTTAGACATTTGTGAATAGTCTTAACCTGACAGAAAGGAAATAAGCTTTGGTTTAATCTTTTTCATATCTTTATTCTTTTTTTTAAATAAAAGAAATGAGAATGGAGGGTGTTAAAATGCTTTTTTCCCCTTTCCCTTCCCCCATCTCTGTCATTCCCCCCCTTTCTAAGACCTTCTACTCCCTCTCCAGCTCCTTTTGATTAATAGATCCATGTGGCTAACGGCCTGACATATGGTGTGCGAAGCGGCTTGAGATAGTACCTTAGGCATCCCCTACGGCCATTAACATATTAGGGGCTTATGTGCAGTCAGACAGTCAGACCTCATCGAGAGCCAGCATTTGCAGAAAGGCTGCACCCCAGAGCTGTTTGATAGAGAGTTTCAATAATGCACTACTATTCCATTTTAAGGGAGTTGCTCCTGGTACTGAAACACTGAGACAGAATTGAATGAAGTTTAGAAATAAGACTCTGTTACATTCAGCAACAACAGAAAAAAAATGTGCTTACATCTGTTTGTATACAGATATGCACGTGGATGCACAGCTTCAAGCTCACAAACATGCACAGCTCCTGAGTATTATCAGTAAATAGGAAACACCAGCTGCTTGGACTTAACTTGTTTAAAGATTTATTTTGCATAAAGTCTTCTTTATACCCAGAATAACAGTACAGTACAGTAAAAGTACAGTTACGAATAGACATGATTCAAAAGCAAAGACAAAACACAATATAATGTTTACAAAAGCTACTCTTGTGAATTATGTAGCCAGATTTTTCCCTGGGAGAAGAAATTAAGTTCATTATTTTATGTCTGTAGCCCTAAAAATGAAAAGAAGGAAGAAAATAATGAAAAATGTAACTTTAAAATATGTGATACTTTAAATATATTTGAAGATTAAATCCCTGGAGAAGTAACTTGCAGTCTTATTCTGCAAAATCTGAAAATTTACAAAAAGAAAAAAAAAAAGAAAAAAAAAGAAAGTCTTGACAACTCTGAAAGGTGGGGAAAGTCTCTAAGATGGGTGTGTGTGCGTGCGTGTGTATATGTGTATATATATATATATATATATATATATATATATATATATACATATGTGTGTGTGTGTGTGTGTGTGTGTGTGTGTGTGTGTCGTAATATACCATATATAAATTTTGGGCGAGGGAGATGATAGTCAAAATCAAAGCATACATCTCACTTGAAGCTTATTTAATTCACTTTAACCTCACAATTGAAGCTTGAAATTCACTTCGCCCACGTTCTTCTCCTTCTGGTATCCTGCTGGTAAGCCACCGTACCCCTTTTGAACTGTATTCTGGCTGTTTGCTTGGCAAATAAATGCTGTTCCGCCCTATTAAACCTTTTAGGTAGTTTCATCTACGGATTTCTCAAATACGGAGCTAATAAGGAGGCGCTTTGATGCTTTTTTACTTTCAAACCTTAGCCTTCAGGCGCTAAAACGCGCAAAAGGTAACTGGAAAAGTAAATTGCCACAAGCAAGGCGCACCCTCCCTTTCAAAACTGCTCGACCCTCCACAGTGCACCGCGTGGCAGCGGAAAACGGTCCCGTTTCAGTGCAGAATTAGATCCCATTGGCAGCCCTAGGGGTTTGAATCCATGCTACTTCAGTAGGGGTGAGAGGAGAATAGAGGCTCTCCTAAGTTTAAAAGCCCTGGAATCCCTTGGGGATCCCTTGGGGAGAGGAAAGGTGGGAGGCAGAGACCAAAATTCTTTCCAAAAGTTGATCCTACCTAAGCAAGTACCAGGTGGAAGGCGAATAGTAAGACTTGGCAATGTGTTTAAGCAACCAGTAGTAAAACTTCTACATAAGGGGTGGCAGTGATGGGCGCGTTTGCTCTGCTCACAGGCGCTAACATTAATTCCAAGCCTTGGGTTCAGATTACAATTTGGAAGGAAAATCTGGCGAGCGTCCATGCTCGGAATATGCCTGTTCTCCACCCGTCCACGCCCGAACAACGCGCCCCCCCTCCTTAATTTAATATAAGCAAATGAAACAATTGAGATATATCTGTTTTATTGAAAACTGGGATTAGGGTGCCTGTCAACAAAAGGCGTCACCGTTTGTCTCACTTAGGTACATTTTCGAAGGAAAGGCAAGCCCCCGCGAAATACTTCCGCACAACGTCACATGCACCCTACCTGCTTTTTTAAATGCCCACATTTCCATTACTAACTCATAAAACATATGTTAGATCGATCAGAGCGCAGAACACTCGAGCCCCAACGCCAGCCAGCCTCAGAGCTCCTTGTCACATTTAGCTTCCCTTTCTTTCACCACAACGATTTGGTAAAGTTGCATAAGTGATCAAAATTAACATAAATCATTATTAGTTATTAGGATTTGCTCTAAATTACACTGTGACTATCGCACCCAGCCCCATCTGCCACCCCTGTTCTCGCAGCAATAGATTGCAGATAAAATAAATGTCCTTACCCCATTAGAAGGTTCCTGTCTCTGTAGCCAAAAGCCAAACAAAAGCAATAAATACCGGGCTTTTTCTCCACTATTCAGCTGTGACTCTTTTCATCTGCTCTTCCTCTAGAAAAAGCTCAATAGCTGCCTGAAAATATTGCATTTTATATCACCAAAGGGCGATTAATATTGCATCAACTGTATTTAACATTTTTTTAAGCGCAAGTAATCTACAATGAGTTAGTTTCTGTTCGTAAGTACAGGGGGCATCGGAACTACTGCAGACCACTTAAGATATCCTTATGAACATATTATTTGTCGCACGTGTTGTATATTTTTTTATAATGTTAGAGTGTACCGCGCGATGTTTGAAGTGGAAGAAGCCTTGCTAATGGTCTGCTTAAAGTATTCTGATACTGTCTGGAGACAGCCAGGTCTCTGCCTTCATTAAATGTTTATTGTCAACACTTGGCGGGGGCGGGGAGGAGAGAAAAGAGACTGGTGTAAGTGAATTTCCAGGGCTGGAAATTGTCAACACTTTGTTTTATTCTGATCCACGTCTATAAACGTTTGTATATATTATGCTGCGCCGAGGCTAAGCGTCAGAGTTATCAAACAAACTTTTGTTTGTAATTCGTTTTACCTAATCAGTGCAGACTCTCTTTTCCCTTCATCCCTTCTTTCTCCAGCTCTCCTTCTAAGTCCTCTTCTAGCCCCTCCCGTTTCCCTACACCAGTTCCAATCCCCTTTCCTTTTAAAGTCTGATAGAAGCGACCACCCACGGATGGCGGGAAGGACGCCGGTGCCTTTTCGGCCCACGCAGACCCTCATCTCCACACTCGGGCTTTGCTGGCTTCTCGCAGATCGGACGTTTTCAATCTTCACTTTGATGTTGAATATGACACTAAATTCCCCTGAGCGAAAGCCTAGCAGCCAACCATCGTTTCTACCCTAGTGTAAACTCTCCTTGCCTGATAAATTCAGATCTCTAGCCGGGCTTTGGTCATATTGCGCCTTATAGACAAAACAAAAGCCTCGAGATTTTATTCTTCCCAATGCTTTCTAAAACATGTAAACCAGTTTTGAAAGTTTTGTGACGTTTAAGGCGACTGTCGATTTAGGGAACCTGGCAGTCTCGGGGAGTATTTTTAACCTCTGTGAGATTCTGCTGAGTTCCCTGTTCTTGCAAAACGCTCTCGAAGGCACGTAGGAGTGGGAGGGGACCTCTGGCAGCGCCTAATTTTGAGCTGTAGCGGGGCCGCGCGCTCTCCAAGGATACTGGGCACGCTCAGTGCGCATGTGCGGGCTGGGCGCGCTCCCCGAGAGCTCAGTGCGTGCCCCATCCGTCCCGGCTCCCTGCTGTAGGCACCAGCTAGCCACCGGTGCGCACGCGCGCTGGATGCTCCAGCCTTGGGCCATTAACCCACTCGGATCCTCCCGGGCCTGGCCCAGCAGGCCAGTGGCTGCCCTACCGTCCGATCAGAGCTGTCACTTCAGGCAAACTAGAAGCCGCTGGGCCTTGAGTCTCGAGCGCACGGCGGAGGGGTGCGCACTGGGCATCTGCAGTAGGTTGGCTGCAGACCCGAGAGCCACACACTTGGTAGCGCTGGGACCCCCGGGTGGGTGGGTGTTGCGGTTGAAGAGCTAGACCCTCACGTGGGTGGGGGAAGGGAGGGTCCCCTCCTAGCTGCAGATACGACCCAATCATCTCTACCTGTGATTTGAAATTGCAACAAGCTAACCCACCCGCCAGGAAGTCCAAAAGTTACGCGGGAGAGACCTTCGCGCAGAAGGCAGCTGCAGAGGACCGGGCGGCCTCCCGAGTCGCCTCCGCAATAACTCTCCCATAGTGTGAGGAGCGCTGGGCGGTTTACATCCCGATAGGGGCCCCGCCCTAAAGATTCACCAGTTTTCCAGGGGGGGGTCAGGAAGGGCTGGCTGTCTCCCATCAAGCTGACTTGACAACAATTACGAAAGTTTTTAATTAGGTTCTTGTTATCATTCATTTTATTAATTTCCAGAACTCTCGGGCCATGAATTATTCACAGGGCAAGCGAACCCGAGTGGGGCGGCCGCGCGTCCCCGCCGCACGTGCCTGGTTAGGCTCTGACTGCGCCACTCGCTGGCTGCCTTGTGAGCCAGCCTGGCGCCCGAAGCCGCAGAGGCGCGAAGGTTTGATCAAATATTAAATAACGTAATTATTGCGACAAGGCTTATCTCGCAGGTGGAAAAGAGACCCCCACGAGAATTAGATTTCGGCTTCTATTTTTTTTAAAAAAATCAATTAAGCTTGCGGTCTCCTTTGAAACACCCCTCGAGGATTGTGTGGCTCTCATCGTGGGGCTAAGATTGCAGCAGCAATAACTCCGATGGCAGAACAGTATTAATAATTGTGATCGTCACCTTTATTATTCCTCTGGCCATCAAGGCCATTAGAATGAGGTAGAGAACGCGGGTTTTAGCCAGAGTCAGAAGCTCCAACTTCAACTTCAAGGACAAAACTATGACATCCCATCAACCTGAAAGATGGATAGGGATGTTTCAGGCAGGGGAGGCCAGGAGAAGCAGGGGGAATCCAAGGGCTCAGGGCGGGACAGACCAAGTGAGTCCTCCCAGTTTAGGACGCCCTGTCCTCTCTCTGCTGGGCCACGTGTAGGAACGGGAGCCAGGTAATTTTAATATCACAGTAAAGTAAAAACCGATACAATCACGGCAGTAGGTACCTACGGTTTATTTATGGGAGTATAATCGAAGTTGAGAGCAATTTCAAAACACGTATTAAACAAAATTCTGTATCCAGAAGTTCGTTGATGGATCTTGAGGACATCATTTCTTAGACCTATCCAAGGAGCAGTACCCCACGCTAAGACGGAGGAAGAGAGACAATTTAAGATGAATGAGTGGCATTATGGCATTTAATGCTTATTTTCCTTTTCGCCTTTCCTACTCCGCATCCTGGATTTCCTGAGAAGCTGAAACGCAAACGGAGTCCAGTCCTCCTACTCTCTTAAACTTATTTTGAGATTGTTCTTTAAAAAAACCTTAGTCATACATTTTATTTCCACCCATTGACAGATGCAGAAATCTGCTTAGTGTGGAGTTCAGAGCCAGAGAACTTTGAAGGACCAAACTACCGCAGAATGGCTAGCCTTTGCATTCTCTTCCGGAGGACTATTTGGTTTCTTCATGAGTTGACAGTTAAAGATGTCTTAGAATAATCTTATTTTTTCCAGCTGTATACACATTCACTCACCAGAAAGCCAAACATTTTTTGTTTTGCACAGTTTCCTACTACATAAAATAGGAAACTCTGCAAAGCATGTTTTCATGATGTTTTATTAATAGTCTTCTTTTACTGGGTTAAGGATTTTACTTAATACAAAACAAATGCTTAAATTCTTATACATACATTATCCATCACTATATAATACAAATGTATTTGCCTGCAACATTTCTGTTTGAGTTTTTTTTTTTTTTACAAACAACCTTTTTAAATCTTTTCATTTATTCATTCCTGGTTCTCCAACAATGAAATTGGTTATACTTTTCTATAAAATAACTGTGGCTTTTTTTTTTTTACAAATGCTTTTTATTAGAAACTCTGATGATATTTCCAGGTAATAACAACAGAATCAATTTTGATGGAAGAGATCTATTTTTAAAAATACCTTTAGTAGTTTCTTAAAAACATTAACAACTGCTTAAAATCACAGCTCTTAAAATGTACTATTCTTTTTTGAACATCAAATGTTTTCTTTCACAGATTTGCCGGTGAAATTAAAAAGATTTAGCTAAAATAGGATGACTTCAGCAGACATAATCCCAGCTATTAAGAAACTTTGTACATTTGGCATCTGATCTAGGTCCCAGGTCACCAGAAATAGAGAATCTCTGGTTACTCTGGAGCTGTAGGTGGCACGATAAATGTTCCAAATGAACAGGAACATTTGATAAGAGATATCTGGACAGATTAGTGAATGTTTTTAAAATTTATTACCCTCTAAAGAAAAATCATTTAGTTATAACATTTTTAGAAGTATTTTTAGGATAGAATAACACATACAAACCCCCAAATACCTCTGTCCTTCACCTTCAATTTAAATGCTTTTCTGGTGCCTGATTATTTATTACCTTCCACCACTCAGACTGGAGTGCTGTGGTTTAAGAACTTCTGCAGTTTAAAAAAATTTGATAAACACAAGCAACTAATATAGAATTCATTTTATTCAGAGCACCACTTTTCACATGGGTTATCTGAAAATGTATTCTGATTCAGAAACACAGAATTACCTCATTCTCACCCTTTTCCTTCTTTTGCTCTCCCCTTTGTCATCCTCCCTTCCCTCCCCTTTTTTGGTTCACTTTTATTATTATTATTATTGAATTGTCTCATTTGTTGAACGGCTTTACCAGGACTTGGTTTAATATAAACACAAAAATGCACCCAAATCATAATAATGCTCTTCTTTCAGTTTTTTATTTGTAAGTGTACTGGGACACATCTCCCTGTTGTATGTTGGCGCACAGAAATGGTTCTGAGAGAAGGGGGGAGGGAAGATAATAGAGCAACAACATAACCAAGGAGAAAGCTCAGCAGACATACATGGACAGGTAGATCAATCTGTAAGACATTTCAGGATTAACACTGGCAGTTTGTAACCACTGTGTGAGTGTGTGCATGAAATAAAATATTTACAATAATCTTCCTTTCTTCCTTTTCCTCTAAATACAAGAATATGACAAGAATGTTGTGTTTTCTGTGGAAACAGGCAGCAGACTGTGAAATCACACTATCCACAAAATGGTCTACCAGAAAGCTAGCCCAGTTTAGTGCTCAGTTTCAAATGCATAGAATGTTTGCGCTGCAAACAATGATATACAACATAATTAAATAAATAATGCCTAACCAGAGTGAGACCTAATTGTGTTTCTTTCTGCACCTTTCAGATCATGCATGATTTCAGTCTTGTTAAAAAAGCGTTTTGTTCTCTTTTCATTTTTAAAGTTTATGGTTAAAGGATAACAAACCACCTCCACGTGAGACTCAAAGAGTATCTTGTACACAAAGTAGGTATTTCACCTAACCACCTTCAACTGTCTTTCTTATTTTAAAAAAAATCCACCAGCAGCTTGTAAGTTACCTGGATTATTACTATGAAATACTATACATGATTTCCTATTTGGGAAACTGATAGTGCAAATTAAAGTTTTAGCTACCCAACATTTATCCCCAGTAATAGATGACTCAATAATAATAATAATAATAATAATAATAATAATAATAATAGCAACAACAACAAGAACAACAACAAAAGGAAACAGTTGTTCTGCTTTCCCCTGGGGAACATGCAGACCTCTCTGAAACAAATGGGGTGAGGGCAGGGACTTTAAATCTGTCTTTCTCTCTTCTGGGATTTAGGTGATTTTCTCACAGCCAACTCCTGCCCCAACTGAAAGCAGAAACTTCTCATTATTTCAACAACTTCATGTTCTCCAAAAGAGGAGGAAAGGAGACCTAGAAGAGCAAGATGAACCTTATTTAGTGGAGAAAACGGAAGGAAGTATCTCTCCTAATATATTCCAACTTTTCAGCTTATTTAAACCAATAGAAGAAAAAAAATCCCCAGTAAACAGTTTGAAATAAACCAGACTCTGAAAAATAAAGGGCAAGCTAAGGTTAAGTCCTATAAGTGGGAGGAAAATCTTATTTTGAAATAGCCTGTTTCCTAGATCTTAAATATGAGCAAAAATGAAAAAAAAATCTTACTGTTATTGTTATAGTTGCTTTATTTTCCTAGAATAAAATATTTATCTCAGAAACTCTGAATTCTGCCTTTTAGACAGCTCAAAGACCGTAATTCTCACCTCCTAAAGACCTTCACCCGACCGGGACCACACCATACGTCTGTAGCCAATGGGCCACTGGGAAAGTTAGATTTCATCTAAACAGGCAGCCAGCCACCCAACCTCAACCCGCTTTGGGCTGTGCCCCACTCACTTCCAGTGCTGGAGCACAGCTACTGGAGTCTCTTTGGAAAGCAGAAAATAAATGAAAGAGGGTATGAAGGGGGTGGAGGTGAGATAAAGAGGGGGAAATTAAACGCAGACAGAACTACCTTCGCTACCCAGAATTTCACCTTCCGGTTCGTTTCCTTTTTGTTTTTGACTCAGTTCAGGTGTGTAGGCTTGGGGCGGTGGTAATAATGGTAGTGCTCTTTTTATTCTATTTTATTTTTTCCTTCCTTGGGGGTAAATAAAGGTGCAGATTACTTACTGCTCCCTAGATTTAAATTTCTAAAGGATTTCTCCTTGCTTTTGTTTTATTTGTCTAGTTTTTGGTGGTTGGTAGGTTTGTTTTCGTACAGAGTTCCTTGGTCCCCAGGAGATTTTGATGTGTCTCTGGTCAAAAACAGTCCGTTTCCCGACCCTTCCCGCATCTCCCCCCACCCTAGCCCCAAGAACCGTCCTGCTCCTCCAAGCCCCTGCTCCACGCTCTTCCTTTTCTTCCTCTCACTCTCTACTCACCCAAGTGTCCCCCACTTCTCTCCTATCCTTTCTCCACATTCAGCACCCCAGTCCTCTAGGCCGGGCGGACAGGGAAGGCAGGGAGAGCAGGGTGGGGCAGAGGAAAGAGCGCCAGGAGGGACTCCCCAAACGCAAGCAGGATCCGAAGGGAGGCCGGCCGGAGGAAAAGGCCCTAGGAACGTCCCCCCTCCGCGCCCCGATCTGCCCCGCCCGGCACCTCCCACCCCCGTCAGTAAGTGGCGGAGAATTTCATCCGCTTCTGCTTCTGTCTCTGGTTGCAAAACCACACCCGCACCACGTTCTTTTTGAGGTCCAGTTTCTCCGCGATGGCGGCGATCTTCTCGGAGGAGGGCCGGGGCTGCACGGCGAAGTAGGCCTCGAGGGAGCGCTTCTCCGGCGCGGCGATGGAAGTCCGCTTGCGCTTCTTCTCGCCGCCGTTGAAGAGCTCGGGCTTGTTCATTTTCTCGCGCTGCGCCCCCTCGGCCTCCTCGAGCCACGCCTGCAGGATGGGCTTGAGCGCGATCATGTTGTTGTGCGAGAGCGTGAGCGACTCGAACCTGCAGATGGTGCTCTGGCTGAGCGAGCCCACGCCCGGGATCTTGAGGTTGGCCAGCGCCGAGCCCACGTCGGCCTGCGTCACGCCCAGCTTGATGCGCCGCTGCTTGAAGCGCTCGGCGAACGCCTCGAGCTCGCGCGGGTCCGTGTCCGAGTCGCAGATGGACGCCAGGCCCGCCGCGCCCACCACGGCCGCCGCCGCCGACGCCGCCGCCACCTGCCCGGCCGCCGCCGCCGCCGCCGCCGCCGCCGCGCCGTGGTGCGCGGCCGCCGCCACCAGCCCGGGGTGCGGCAGCCCGGACGGCATGTTCATGGCGGCCGCCGCCGCGGGGTGCGACAGGTGGCCCAGGCCGTGCATGTGCGCGTGCGGGTGCGCCGAGCCGCCCAGCAGCCCGCCGCCAGGGCCGCCGCCGCCGCCCCCCGGGCCGCCGCCGCCACCGCCGCCGCCGCCGGGGCCGCCGCCGCCAGGGCCGCCGCCGCCACCGCCCGGGCCGCCGCCGCCCCCGGGACCGTCGTGAGCGCCGCCGCCGCCGCCCGCCGCGCCCGCGCCGCCCGCACCGGCCATGAGCGCGAGCGACGGCGACGAGATGTGGTCCAGCAGGTCGCCGGGCTCGAGCGCCTGGTGGTGGTGGTGGTGGTGGTGGTGGTGCGCCAGCGGCACGGTGGACGTGGACGTGCACGGCACGCTGTTCATCGTGTGGTACGTGGCGTCCGGCTTGAACGGGTGGCTCTTGCCCTGGGACACCGCGATGTCCACGGCCGCCAGCGCCTCGGCCCGCGCCAGCAGCGTCTCGTCCAGGCTGGCGAAGAGGTTGCTCTGCAGCTGCAGGCGACACAAACCAAACCAAAAAACCACGAAACCAAAAGAAGGCAGGCACGGAACAGGAACACAAGCCGGAGGAAGCACAGCGGGCACAAGGCAGACACAAAGCAACCAAAATAACAGCGGGGGCGGGAGGAGCGGAGAGCGGGGCAGACGCAACGGGGGGACACACGGGGGACAGATGGTGAGGGGCAGGACGGAGACAGGGGTTCAGGAGGAGAAGGGGGGCGCGGGGACACATTCCAGGGACGGGAATGGGAGACGTAAAAGGAGGACGAAAAGAAGAAGAAACGGAGCTGTAACTGGCGGCCGGGGACCGGTGTCACACACCCGAGCGCGAAGAGATTAACAGAGAAAGTGGAGGGAAGTCGGGAGTCACGGCCCCAGGACGCCCCGCGCGGACGGCGGGCGCTCCCACAGAGGCACAGGCGGACCGGGGCCACGACACCAGGTGCCGCGGGGCCACGCGTGCCTCGCCGCGGACTCCTCGGAACCCCCTGCCCGCGGAGCCCGCGCGGGACCCCCGCGCACACCAGCCCCCGACATGCAGCGTCTCGGGGAGGGGAGGGGCGGGCGCCCCGGCCGGGGCCGCGGGCGCGGGGCGCTTACCGGCGGCGTGGGCAGGCAGGCCCGCCGGATGGCCTCGGAGCTGGAGTGCAGCGACGGGTACTTGTGCTCAGGGAGGGTGGGATGCATGGCAAAGTGAGGCTGCTTGCTGTTCATGGACATCATCTTGGCGCTCTGGCATGTAAATCCACAAACACTCCGAAAGTCCGCGGGAAAAGTGCGCGCGCCGCTCCCCCGGCCTCCCCTCCGGGGCTGCGAGCCGCGGCGGGCGACGGTGTGGCCGCGCCGCAGGCTGCTGCTGCCGCTGCTGCCGCTGCTGCCGCCGCTCCTGCTGCCGCCCGCCGCTGCCCCGGCCCGAGCAGAGCGCCGCGCGCCGGCCTCGCAGTCCCGCTTCTCCGAGAGCTCTAGCCCCGCGCGCAGACGGGATGCGCTTCTCTTACACCTGAGCCCCACTTCTCGCGGCCGGCCCGGGGAGCTCTCGCGAGAGCTCGCGGCCCCGCCGCGCTGACTGGCATCAGCTGTCTGGGTCCGTCTGGCGCGCGCTCTCCCTCTTGCCGGCGCCGTGCGTCTGCGCGCGCGCGCGCGCGCTCCTCGGGCCGCCACCGGAGCGTAGGAGCAGCTCTTATAGTGACCACCAGCAAGGATAAGGCAGGTGATGCACCTGTGGCTGCCGGGGCATGCGCACTGCACCCCTCACCTTTCCACCGCGGGTCTGGGAAGATCAGAAGGGCCAGCTATTGTCTGAGCTAAGGCACCTTTTGGAGGGGGAAAGACAAATGCACGCACGCCCCTATGTGCGTGTGCTTTTTTTTCCCGCCTCCCCTTGCAAGCCCCGAAAATATGCGCCTTACTTAGGCACACCTCCTCTCTGGGATGCCTAACAAGCTGTTATATAATGTATACTGCTGGGCATTTGTATGTTAAATTATGCCCACGCATTCCTCTGTATACAGAGAAAAATAACAACACAGAAATGTGGAAGGGGCTGTCTTTTGCTGCAAGAACCTGTTTCTTTCAAGGTTTATAAATAGGTTCCTGGAGAATAATCGCGGTGACAGACGTTTGTTTGAAGCAGTCAGACGCTATTGATTTCCACATAATTTAATTTCTCCGCATACTTTGTTGTTGTTGTTGTGAATATAACTGTGTCAGGCACCACCGGTGACAGCCACTTAGGAGCCACAAGGAGCATGTGCTTTCTACTCGGGAAAAGACTGTTGAAATGAAATTGTGCAGTTCTCTTATTGTCTCCTTTAACCGTGTACAAACCCACCTTTCAAACGAGCTCCGGGTGATCTGAGGCTTCTAGTAATCAAAAGGAAAAAATAGTTAACAGGGTGTAGTTGGGATATTTTCCTCTCCTGAGCGCGCGCACACACACACACACACACACACACACGCACGCACACACAAATACAAGCACAGTTTTTGCTGGAAAAGAAAACCTCTTCAGAAAAAAAGGAAGTAAGATATTGAAAAGAGAACTTTCTTTTCTCGTCCACCGTTTTGGCTCTTTTTCTCTTATCTCTGGTTGCTTATATATATATATTTTTTCGATAGGAGACAGGGCAAAGCTAACTTATTAGGAAAGCATGATGCAAAATATTAATTTGAATCAATTTGAAAGAACAAGCTCTGGTCTAGCCTTGAAGGTTTTTTTTTTTTTTCCCTCTTAATTACCGTGAAATCAAGACCCAAGACAAAGAATAAATCAATTAGCTAACCTGTTATGTGGCCCTCATGTGGCAAGTATTTCAAGGACCTCCCTGGGGAGACGCAGTTCAGGTGCCTGAGTCCCTCGGGACGCAGTGCTTGCCCCCGGTGATAATCAGGGCCCAGATGTGATAACATCTGCCGTAAGAGAGCTGCAGAGCGGCGAGGGGCTGCTTATGAGGAGATCAGATAAATAATCTTTCGGGTCTCTCCCACACCAAGGGGGTCTACATTTCCACCAAAGAGCAGCTCTCATTTCTGTAAGCCCAAATTTGTGTTTCGGTGGATTTTATTTTTCTTGTGCATAAGCGCGTGTGTATTTCGCATACCCACTCACCCATTCAGATTCCAGGAAAAGCCCACAAACATCAGCAAGGCTTTTCCTTTCTTTTCTGTGTTTCCACCCCCTCCCTTTCTTTTAACCGGAGTGGGAAGTGAGAAGGATGTTCACTTGCCGGTGCGAGGAGGAGTCGCTTCTCATCCATTATGCGGTCCCCTGGGAGCGCTAAATGCAACTTTATCTCGCCGGGGAACGGACCCTGAGCGGGATGTCGCTGGAGGGAAAGAGTGAGTCCTACAGTCATCATTTCACTGGATGCTCAGGCTTACCCTAGTCCTTCCAGACCCATCGCGGGGAGCCCAGCACTCTTCTGTGGGGTATTAGAAAGTGTGTTGTCATTCATGTTGTCCCCTGTCCCTACCCTGCCTACAGCCTGAAAAACAACTCCCAGGGGAACGCTGGCCTCTGCAGACTCCTGAAGGGTGCAGAACAGGCAGAAATGCGAACAGCATAGGTTGGTGTCCAGGTAGCTCCTGGGGGAGGAGACAGGTGCCTAACTACCCCAAGCAAACCTGGGTCCGTCCACCTGAACCTGGGAGGCCCTTCAGTAGAGCTGGTGAGAAGGTGCAACAGCCTGAAGTCAGGAGTCTACCATCCCACCAACACCCCTGTCCTAACTCCTGTCTTTGGACAACAGGAGTACCTTTCCATCTCTGAGGGAGGCCACACCTCTGCCCACAACGGCTACCTTTTTTGTTGCTGAGGCTAGAAATAGAAGGGCTGTGGGTACATTTTTTTTTCTTTTCCTCCTCTCATGGATTGGAAGCCGATTGGGTCACATCTGTTATCCACCATGGCACTTGAGAAAGAGCTTTATCAGACAATACTTGTGTTTAGTAAGAAGGAGAGGTCAGTCAAGGAGGGCCAGGAGAAAAAGGCAGGGAGGTTTTCACAAACTAGGGCTGATTGAGAATTGGAAGAAGATTCTAGGAGGGGGGGCGGGATCTTCTTTAAAAGGAGGTGGAGCCTGGGCAGGAGAGGTGTGCTGGCCTGTAACAAAGCTGTAAATGTTGAGTCCAGCCTGCTCTTTTTCAGAAGCCAATTATTTCATTTTTCCCTCACTAACTTGCTACCTTCCCTTCCTTCTTCAAATGCTTGCTGAGCCCTAGTCTGGGCCACTGCGAATCACTGGAGAGAAAATGAGGTATAAATTATGGGACCCTGCCCTCCAGAAAGTGACAGTCTATGGGCATGGGGAAGCCACAAGAGAAAGGTGTTTGTGGTATGTGATTGGAGGGAGTTGCACAGAAGTCCATGGCGAATCCTGCACATGCTTGCTGGGCATCAGCCCCAGGTTAGAGTGAGTAGGGCACATTGGTGGCTCTGTAGGCAGTTCCTGGGCCCATGACAAGCCTGTCCCCATTTACCTTATGATGGCTGAAAGGAAAGGGTGGTAGGTCTGGACTCTGCTCTCCCATGTGTCCCTGCTTTGTTTCCTTGCCTTGGCAACTGCTGTAACTGGTTGGCCCCGGCCTGTGCTAATAATGGCCACATGGGGTCTGAGCCTTGGCATAGGTTCCTGGGCAATCTTTTCCCCGTCTTCTTCTTCATTTTTAATGGCCAGTGAAGATCTCTTCTCGCCCTTTCCTCCATCTCATAGCTTTGCATTTCATCAAAAGCAGGACAATGAATGCACCGCTATTGATTTCCAAGGAATTTCCGCCCCCAGGGACGAGGAGTCTATCATTTGGATCAGAGACACATTTCTTTCCCTCATTAATTAATTTTCTCCTCCTCCTTTGGCAGGGCTCACTTCACATGTCCTTTGGCAGCGCCCTCTCTCTCCCGAGCTCAGGCAGTGGAGTTGCTGGTTGTAGTGAGAGGCGCTGTGCAAGATCCCCCCGCCCCCGCACTTCGCGGGCGAGTTCTCCTCGCCTTTAACCCGCCCTCCGCCCAGCTGGGGAGGAGGCGGCTGCCCATTTGGGCGCTGCCTTTCTCCCTCCAGAGGGGCGCAGGGAAAGTTAGCTCTGGGCACAGCAGCTTCTTACTCCCCTCCCAATTCCGGGTTTCACCTGGATACCTCCCTCCACCTTCTGAGTTTAGGAACTGGGGTCCATCCTAGCAAAGTCGACGTAAGTGCGTGGAAATGCTGTGTATTCCGGGGAAAACAGTCGGCCCCATGTCCTTGCAGGAAATCCAGGATCTGGGCCCACTGCAGGGCGACCCACCAAGGTCCTGGCCTGAGCTTTGCTCTTTGCTTTTTGCCAACTTCCGGCGTCGCAAATCCGGCAGGCATCAACCAGTTTGAAAGGAGGCATTTTCTCCCCACTCAGCTAGCGCTTTGCGTTCTGGTGACCCCTCCACGGCCCCGGGATGGCCGGCCTTAGAGGCCGCCTAGCGCAGTGTGAAGGTTCAGGAGAGAAGCTGGCCTAGGGCGGGGGTCTCTACCTGGGGCCGCGTTTGGGCCGTTAATGCCCATTCCTGCTCCGACCCCTCCGAAGTGTGGAGGGAGGTGGGATTGGTGCGGTTCTTTCGCCTCCCCTCTGGGCGGTCTCCCCAGGGACTCGCTTAGGCTGCTGTGATCTCCAGTCTCTCTTAAATCTTCTGGCGCACCCTGGCCCCGTACCTCCCCCCTGTGATGGCCACTGGGCTCCTTGCCTGTCCCGCCAGGGACCCCTGTCCCGCCAGGGCCCTGAGACCTCGTCAGGCAGTCCCTGACGCTGTGCCTCCGAACCCGCCGGGTGCTGGGTGGGGGTGGCCCACAACGCCCAGCGCAGCCCCGAGCTAGAGTCTGGGACCGCGCTCTCCATAGCTGCGGCTCGGGCATCTCCTGGGGGCCACTGCCCGTGCTCTTTACTCCGCACGGCCCGGCTCCCACGGCCGCTCGCCTCCCTAGGTCTCCAAGGTCCGGGGTGGGGGAAGTACTGGACCCTCTGAGATCTTTTCTAAGCCTCCCAGCTCCACTTGCAGCCTGGTCTCCAGCTGGGACTGGCAGAGCCCTTCTGGCCGTTTAACTCAAGCATAATTTCTGTTGGGCACATTTTCCCGGACGTGGACCACCGCGCCCCAAGATGTTACCTTGAGCCCCAGAAGATGCTTCCCAGACACAGTTCATTGCCAGTCCTTCTCCCTCTCTGCGTTAGACATGCAGACATATAGATTTGTCTTTCTCTCCTTCCTGATCTCTGTGGATATAAAATCCATCTACCTCGGGAAAGCCCGGCCAGGGATGCCTGATAACCACCCTGCCAGGGTCTGGGCCTCTCCTGCCTGGCACTTGCCAGAACCCTTTTGCAGCCCAAGGGGACAACGTTGTCCCACTTCACATGGCCAGGGCCACCTGTGATTTTTGTCCCCAGAGGAGCAGAGGCTCCCCCGCCCCTTCCGGCTCCGGCCCCTTCAAAGCTGGAAGAGGGTGCAGGTCAGGGAAGGGGCTTCCAGGTCCCCGGGCTAAGATACAAACCAACAAACAAAACTCTACAACAGATCCCCCCGTCCGTGACCCCGTGCGACAAGATGGAAGTTATGTCGCCTTCCCTCTCCCCGCCAGCCGCCCTCCGGCCGCTCCGCCGCGGAGCGGACGCACGCGCGCCCTGGTGGCCGGGCGTCCTGCCGGCGAGGACAGACAGCGAAGGACCCCGGCGCGGGCCGAAGCCCTTCCGAGGACGCAGGGGCCGGAGCCCGTCGCCCTTCGCGGGCTCCGCTCGGCCTCCAGCAGCGCGATCCCCAAGAGGTCCTGGCAGCCGCGGAGGAAGGCGCGAGGCTGCGCGTCCAGACCCGCGAGTGCCGAGCTGGGTCCTGTCGCCCGGCTCCGACGCTCGCCCGCGCCGCCGCCAGCCGCCCCTCCTCCCTGCCGCCCGCACAAATCAAAGCCCCTCGCTAGGGACTGGGAAATAGTTGCCTTGTCATGTAACACATTGCCCTGATTTATTATAAAATTTTAACGAAATCATGCATATTTTAACAGCCTTTAATCACTGCATGAAAATTTAATTCATGGACTGTAGCGCGTTTAAATAAATGAAGTGTTAATTCATTAGGATTAATTAATTTGTTAAAGGATTGTGTGCAAGGTTAAGGTGGAAAGAACACTCTTTGTTGGTTTCGCTCCTTAATCGCCAGGTTTCGAGAGTGATAATAAAAGGAAAAAAAATTTAAAAAAAAAAACCCCGCAGAACGGGACGTTCGAATGGGGCCTGGGCAGGACCAGCCCAGAGCGCACTCCAGAGCGCGGGAAACTCTTGCAGGAGGGACCAGGGAGGATCCGGGCTCCCAAGTGCCTGGGGAGCGGCGCGGGGAGCGGGGAGCGCAGGGCAGCGGCACAGGCGGGCGGAGGGGAGCCGAAAAGCAGGCCCTGCTGGCCAGAATACCGGGAGGCTGACTTCGCTGGGATGGGAAGCAGCGAAGGGGGCCCAGAGCCCGGGCTGGCAGGCCAGACCCCACCTCCTCACTCTAAACACTAAGATGACCCTGTGGGTGAGGACGGCTTGCCCCTTCCAGCCCTCAAGGGGCCAAGCCTCGGCTTAATGGACAGTTGATGGGCCGGCCCCGCCACCTCTGCAGCCTTCCAGCGCCCAGGGAGTCACTGTCTCGCCATCGAGCCGCCGGAGCAGGCGGCTAGGGCAAGACCCACAGCCTCCGGGGATTCTGACAGGAGGCGGAGCAAAGCTCAACTTGCAAGCTCAGGCTGAAGCTTTGCGGGGAAATCTTTTTTCAGGCAGGATCCCTGACTTTAGCACATGGTTCCTTCAGCACCTGAGACAGCTGCTAAAGAGGCGCTCTCTGCAGCATACCCCAACGCGAAGAAAGCTCCTTTTAGGGGCCAAACTCTTATTCATCCTTCAAGACCCAGTCGGAAAGCACCTCAGTAAGGTCAGATTTCCCCATTGTTTAAGCCACCTTCAACATGGGGCACTTTTCTACTCAACAAAGTTAGAATCAAACTGGACCAGAATTACATCCTCCTTCCTCAAAATGCTGTTGTTAGGTGCCATGGTGTTGGATCCGACTCACGGAGACCCTCATAAGGGTTTCAATGGCTGATTGTTTTGGGATTGCCTTCAGAGTGGACTGCCATGTCCTTCTCCCCTTGTTGAAGTGCTGGGGAGTTGAAGTCCTCAGCAAGTGCAGAGCAGCACTCTACCAACTGAATCCCAACCCCTCTGCAAAATAATAGTAAATGCCTAAGTCAAACCATTGCCTCTGGGGAAAGGGTCTTTACACCCCTAAGTTATAAACACCCAAAGCTCACATTTCCACACACTTATTTAATCCAACTAAACTTTTTAGGGAGGGTCTGCTCCCTATTAACACACATAGAATCTATCTTGTTTCAAAAAGTAGAGCTGTGACTCCAGGTTTTCTAGACTGCCTCAGTCACATAAAACTGAGTATCACCCTACTGTGTGCTCCCCATGGATTCTTAAAAGAAATCTGCATCTTAACAGATGCTTCCTTGCTATGAGTGGGGTTCCGAGAATTAGGCAATAAATGTTCACTGTGCACTCTGAGATCATTGCTTAAAAGGTTTTCTCTCTGCCAAGTATTATTAAAGGGATCAAGTTACATCTCTTTGGGCAAAGTCTGTGTTGTAGGACTCCCACAATTAGGAATGAAAAACCTTCCATAAGACTTTGGGAAACTCTTTTAACCTAACAGGCCACATAACACAAACTTAATTTCAACTTGATACTCTCTACAAGGATCCACAGGTACAAAAATGAAGGGAAGGAGCTGGGGTTGTAGATCAGTGGTACAGCACTTGCCTAACAGGCCATGTGTTCAATTCCCAGCTCTGAGTATGGGGAGAGAGGAGCGGAGAAAAGTCTCCTGCATGTATTATACTTTGCATAATTGGAAAACATCAACATATATAAACAGTAAATTCTTTAAATATCATATAATCCAAGATCAAGTTCTTCTCTTGTTCAGTAGTACGACTGTTTCATACCAATGTAGTTGCCAAAGAGATGACAGGACAGCAGTAATTAAGGGATTATACATCTTAAAACAATATTATCAGTTTTTGTATCAGCTGATTCAACAAAACATATAACCCCATATAAATTTTGGATGGGATGAAGAGCTTAAAAAGTAAAACAATACATTTTGTCACGGTAACAAAACCTTAGCATCTTGTCATGTTCCTGTAGCCATAGCATTTTAGAAAGATTAAGAATCAAAAACTGTTATTTTAAAAAATAAAAACATGAACTGTCTGCTTAACTTACCACTAGTGTATTTTTCTCTAACATAGCCTTAGTAAAATGAACCAACAGGGAGGGGAAGTTTCAATTAATCAAAAAGCCAGTTACATGAAATCTTTAAAAGTGGCACATTCATAACTTCTATCACTGGGTTTTTGTTTATTAGGGTCAGACCCAGGAACATAGGCAGGAATTAAATGCTACTTTAAAAAGAAAGATGTTAATACCACCAAAGTACTTTAAAAAGAATCCTTGGGAAATTTCAAGCCCATTCATCCTTTTGTAGACAAATGTAAATTCACATGTGGGAAAGAAAGATTATAAACTCTGGAGTAGGGAGACCCTGCTACAAGATAGGCTTCCACCCTTTCCAGCTGTGTGGTCACTAGTTCTCAATCTGCTTTTCAGTAAATTGGGAATATTAGTACTTATCTAATACGGTATGAGAAGGGATTCAATGAGGAAAATATTTGGCCTCAATAGTATTGTTCTGTTTGGAGTGTGTGTAAAATGCATATTTGAAAATCTGTGGAATACTATATTTGTCATGACATCAAATCATGGTAAAGAGGGAGGATTGGAATGTGATTAAAATCAAGTCCTGCACAACTATCTCAACTGAGGAATGTTGTCGTGAGGTGCTGTTGAGTCAGTACCTGACTCATAGTGACCCTACCTACAACAGGCAAAACAGTATATACTGCTTCTCTGCTATTCATAGGGCTTTCAATGGCAGATTGTTTTTTGGGAGTGGGATGCTGGGTATTTCTCCCAGGCCTACAACACCTGGTGTTCCCAGGGGGTCTCCCATCCAGGTACTAACCAGGCCCAACTCTGCTGAGTTTCCCAGATCTGACAGTATGGGACACCACAGTGCTGTGGATGCAGGCAAATGAGACATAGCACGGGTTTAACTAGTATATGGAATACTGTTTTAGGGCAAATGGAAGGATGCTTTTAAAGGTAAGCAGCTGGGAAATACACTGGCCCAATAGAGGTGCTCTCACCCAGGCTAGTCACCAGTGAATTAGGGTACATAGTCCAATTCCATGGCACAGTACCAGTATGTATTTGGGTTAAAAATGTACCCATTCTTGGCTACAGAGTCAGTGAGGATTACCCCTTTGGTTTCTTTGGACTGTTATAAAAATTAGATAACCTAATTTATGAATAGAAACTTATTTTTGAGTTCTAGAGGCTTGTGAGTCCAGGATCCAGGCACTAGCAGATTCGGTGTCTGAAGAGGGCTTGTTCTCTGCTTCAAAGATAGTGCCTACCAGCTATGTCCTCACAAGGCACATATCAGAAGAGGCAGGGAAGCACTCTCAGGCCTTGTTGATAAGGGCACTAGTCCCAATCACAAGGACTCTGCCCTCATGACCTAATCACATCCCAAAGGCTCCATCTCATATGCCATTACCTTGGAGGTTAGATTTTAACATGTATTTTTGAGGGACACAGATGTTCAGATCTAGCACCCCTAAATTTACCCTGTAGCAGAAAAATTTTAGATTCCTATAATTTGAGTTATTAATGTATAAACATACTATCAAAAGATATTTAAAATGCTAATAGCTATGAAACCAGCCACTAGCATTAACATTTTAAAGATAAAACAGTGAATCATTACTGGGAAATACATATGATAGAACAAACATTATGCTTTTCATAGTTTTTCTGAATATTATTACTTCTACAAAGAGCATGATTCTGCAAACCATGTGTGATTTTTAGTATTTTTATTGTTTCATTGAATCTTCAGAGTTTATTATAACAAGGACCAGCAAATTTTTCTGTAGAAGACGGAACAGTAAATATTTTAGGCTTTGTGAACCATATGGTCTTTGCTGTAACTATTCAACTCTGCTGCTGTAGTTACCAAAAAAAAAAAAAAAAGAAAAACAGCCATAGATAGTACGTGAACAAATCAGTATAGCTGTGCTGTAATAAAATTTTATTTGGACACACTGAAACGAGAATTTCACATAATTTTCCTGTGTCATATTACTCTTTGGATTTTTAAAAACCACTTAAAAACAGAAAAATCTTTTTCTTTTTTTTGTTTTTGCCTACAGACCTTTCAAAATCAGGTGCAGACCAGATTTGGTCCATGGGCTACAGTTGGTTAACTGCTGCATTATAAAGTCAATTAGAAATAAATTGTCCTGGCCTTTATAGGCCAATTCAGTATCCGAGACAGTATCAAGAAATACAGTGCTTATGACATTCTTTATTCAATTCACATAGAAAAGCATGCAAAGTATTAATGTAAAACAATACAGTATTAATGTAAAATGTTCAGTGCACATTAGATAAGTCATTAGCATACAGACCCATTTGTAAAAGCCTATCTAGGCATACATGACACGTTTAGAATAATATACTTTTTCAGAACCTAAATTCAAAATTGTGCTTAGTTCTTACCTATCCTCATCTCCTTTATACTTTTCACACAAAATTATCCCACATAAAAGATATTCTATTAGCCAATTCAAACTTCTTTTTCTTAAGTGTGAAAAATAGAGCAAGCAAAAATGCTATCATGCATACAATTTCCACATAGAACAATAACATGCAAACAACAACTGCATCACTCTAAAGAAACCTCCCCTGGGTTATAAGTGGATCAAGAACTTGGCAAAGAGTGCTTTCCCATCCATACATCTAAAATAATGAAGCTACAATGTTTAAACTCCTCCAAACCCCACTCCATGCCTTCTTTCCAAAGTCTGTTCAATTTCTGATTTTTCACACACATAAAAGATAAGCAAATATAAACTATCTAACATAAAATGAGTACTTTCATATAAAAAATATATTCTTTCATACTAACAAAACACTTTCAAAAAACTGGATGAAAGACAATGTTTAAAAAGGTAAACATACATAAAACTTAAGAAAGTGTAAATGAATACTGAACTCAGGTCAGTGTGCTAGTTTTCCATTATGGCCTTGGGTAAAATTTAGGCCATCACTAAACATAAACAAAAAGTGTGGACAAAATCTTTAAAGAAAAACAACTGTCTTATGAGTACTGTGTAGACAGTAGTAGAAGTTTTATGTAAGATATCCAAATTTTGAAGACAACTGAGCCTCATTAATAGTCCACTGTATCTAACAGTCCACTGTATCTAACAGTTAAATAAGATTCAAGAAAACAAAACACACCCAGCCCAGATACATATATTCATTAAAACAAAACAAAACAAAAAAACCTGTCTCCCTACCCTCTCTGGTCGAAAAGATCTTTTCAAGATGAAATAAGTATTCTGGGTACAGGCTAATGCACTATTCTGACTGACACCTGACTAAAGATCACCAAATCAAGATTGTACAGACCTTTTAGGAAGGTAAAAAGTAACTTTACAAATATTTATATTCTTTTCAGGACAAAATCACAAAGGACACCTCCCTAATGAGTCAACTTTTAGTTGCTTTTGATGGGCTAGCATTAGAGAGGCTGCTCTGTATTTTTCTTTTTGTGGACTGATTCACATTTTTATTCCTCTTCTCAGGCACAAAGGAAGTAGACCAAGGAGACTGAAGGTGGTTATGAAGGCTGTGCATCTCTGAGGACATCTTAAACAAAGATGACCCAAACCTTTGATCTTCAAATAGTCGGTGTGAATTGCTTAACAAAACACCCTGGGAAAACTCTGTCTGAAACAAACAGCTTGGGGGTTTGATTTCATTAGTTCCTGGATTAGAAGTGGAATGGAGTGAAAACTCTTCACTCATTTCTTGATCAGACGGAGAGAGAAGAAAAAAAGAAGTGGGTTTCCACTCATTTCCATTTTCTAACTGATCAGTACTCAGAGAACTTTTGGAAAGATTCAGGTTAGTTCTTTCTTCCACCTTATCAGTTTCCTCAAGAAATTCACTGCGTTGAGATGACTTTGATAAGGCATCCAAATCCACTGACTTAAAACCATTATTATTACAAGGGCTCTTGCTGTTGTCCGACTCTGACATCATTGAATCCAACTCAGAGATTTTGTCAAGGTAAGCAGCATCCATTGATGCTTCACTAGATGTTCTTGTCCGGTTCATTTCAAAAGAGCGAATAGAATTTAATCTCTTGGATAAACACAAGCTTGACTTCTCACTTAATTTTGGAGATATTTCCCCAACAGAACTTGCTGTTGTGTTCCCCTCTGAACTTTCAAAATCCAAGTTTTGGGCATAGCTTGTGGAGCAACAATCCCAAAATCCTGTCTTTGGGGAAGTAAAACAATCTAATTTCTTTTCAATTTCATTTCTACCTGTATCATCTTCTGATGAATCTTTGTTGCAAACATCTGGAGAATCACAATAATCACCAAACACCAATTTTCTGAGATGGTTTGAGTGCTTTTTGGAACCTCCTGCTTTGATTACAGAGCCTTCTCTGTTTTCTGGAGTATTTAGCTGAAGACAACTAAGAGACAAAGGAGTGCAAGGAGCTGGAAGATCATAAAGCTCTTCATCTTTGTATGGTACACAATCGCTTGGTTTATTGCCCCACTCGCCTTCTAAATAACTATCCATACTTGTATCTGTCACATCTAACATTATTTCTACTTGTTTTTGATATAGGTCTTTGTTTTTAAGACAGTTTGGATCTGTTTTGCTGGTGCTTTCCTGTCTGGAAGAATTGGTGTCAGAGAGTCTACTGCTGGAAGGCTTTGACAGGTGACAAGAACCAGAGGTGGCCGAGCCAGGCTGCTTTCGGGCACTATCGCCTTGATTCTTTGATGCCACATCCTCCTCGCTGCCTTTGCCCCCCTTACCATCTGCAGAAAGTGCTCTCTGGCAAATGGAATCCATAGTTTCCTTCTCTTCACTTGAATTTTTTAGATGTGCAACTTGAGATTCTAGTTCTTCTATATACTTATCACTTCGTTCCAGGGCTTTCTTTAGGCGATTAGTTTCACGTTCATACTGTTCCAATTTGGACTGAAGAGCAGCAACTGTAAACCTTCCAAACCTAGAAAAAATGGAAGGATGGTTTATCTTATAGTTCAAGCTATTTTCAAAGTTTAAGAGTGTAAATTTTTCCAGCCTATTCTAATTTCACATAATAATGACATTTCACACCACTTAGTGAACAGCATAAATGCAATGCCAGATGTGGAATCTTCAAAAAGAGTTTTTCCTACTTATGTAATAATAAGCATATGATAATAATGGAAAAGATCTAATCAGATATTGTGGTGGTAAAGTAAGACTAGTGGGAACAGACAGGCAGAAACTCGATGATTTCTTTTCCAAGAGCAAGCTATCAATTCAGCTCATATATGCATGAAGAGTTATCCCCTAAAAAAATGGCAAAGATTTATGATAACATTTGAACAGTGGTCTACATCTTGAAATATTTACATTCAATCATTTTCCTATCGTACAGCAGTGTTTTACAATACATTTCCTATACAATGTCACCTTGTCAAACATAAAACACCAATTTGAAATTCAGAAATCTTAGAAGTCCCAGGAGGGGTGGTTTTAAATACTTATTTGGACCCTTTCAATTATAGCCACCCTTGATATGAAGCTTTCCTTGGCCTTTCTCAGCACTGGCTTTAATTCATTTCAGCTGTACTTATTTTTGGCATTTTACAACTGTATAGGACATCAATCTCATTTCTTCCAACTTCCTATGCATAAAAACATTTTTACGTTTCCTGAGAGGGGACATTTTGGAGAGTAACTAGAAAGAATACATCAAAAATTCACTCTTTTTACCTGGTATTATCCTTTTGTCATTATTCTGTCAAGAATGTGTACTGGATTCAGCTCTGAAAATAATTTCTGAGTACCTAATACAGGTTGTTTTTTGTTGTTGTTAGGTGGTATAATCTTGACTAGGGACACAAACATAAATAAGTGTTCCAGCTCCAAGGAACACAAAATATGTAAGATAAATTCTACCTGATCACTAAGGAAAATTCTACCTTTCAGGAAACTGTTTCTTATGAGACAATAAATATGCACCTAACCCAATGGAAAATACTTTCTCTCCCCAAAACTCTTTTCAAGAGTTTAATTGACTTTTTGATGGCTCATATATTGAACTATCTCCTAAGAAGTCTGTTTGTAGGAAGGTATGTGAGGAGGTAACTTCTAAAATTGTTTTTATGTTCGTTTTTTTCTTTTTTCTCTAATTATAAAAATATGGCTAAGAAGAAACTATAAAGGAGGGCAATGAGCCAACAATATCTGCAACTTTTAGAATCAGCCACATGTTCTAGACAGTCACTTAATGCCTATAACTTCTTAAACCCCTGGCCCAATTTACTCCCCATGATCGCTGCTCTCTTGTCACTGATGGAAAAAAGCACAGGCAAAGGTAAATATAGAATCATAAAATCTCAGGATTAGAAAGGGCTTTAAAAGACATGATTGCTGAATATCGATCTGTTCAATGCAATTAACTGAACTCTCAGAGACAGCATACTCCTTCCAACTTCTAAAACATAATAAGAAAATCATGTTAGGTGCTGTCCATAGGTATAACAAAAACAAGAGCAACTACACTAACAAGCCTCTCCATCTTAAAGACAAAGTTTACTAGTATGAGTACTTGGAGTACTTGACAGAGTTGTAGTTCTACAAAAGAACATTAAAAAAGTTATTGAACACTTTGAATGCATTCCACAAAAATGTTTGGGAATTCTTGACTATAACTATTCCAGGATAATCAAATAACCATGTTTTTAAATGGAAAAACTGTGCAGCATGTTTATTTAATGCAAATAGCAAAAGTGACTTGTTGTTGTTAGGTGCCATCGAGTCGGTATCCGACTCATAGCGACCCTCACAGGGTTTTCAATGGCTGACTGCTTCGGGATTGCCTTGGGAGTGGATTGCCAGGTCCTTCTCCCATTTTTGCAGTGCTGGGAATTGAACTGGGGACCTCAGAGACTGCAGCGCAGCGCTCTACCCACTGAGCCAAATCCCAGCCCTGTTGTTGTTGTTGTTAGGTGCCGTCGAGTCGGTATCCGACTCATCAGACTCATAGTACAGCAGGGGAAACACTACTGTCAGTGCTTCTCTGCTGTTCATAGGGTTTTCAGTGGCAGATTGATTTTTGGGAGGGGGTTGCCAGGTCCTTCTCCCAAGCCTACAGCTTCTGGTGTTCCCAGGAGGTCTCCCATCCAGGTACTAACCAGGCCCGACCCTGCTTAGCTTCCGAGATCTGACGGGATCGGATGCCACAGGGCTACAGCTGCAGGCAACAACAACAAGCAAAAGTGACAGCTTTATACATTCATTTATCAAGATAAAATTTGTTTTTCCAAGTGAAGATTTTTTAATGAGGCTATCCTCACATGAAAAAAATTCAAACGATTTCAAATGGTTTAAAATCAAATAATGCTACCAAAGGATATCATGAGGAACTCAGGAAAGACTAGTGACAAGGAATGCTTCCCAAACATTAGCAGCTTGTTTTTCCAGGTTTTAGCTTGAAATTTCAAAAATGTCATTTAAAGACACTGTATTTGTGCTTACATTTTTTCCAGTTTGTTTTGGTCTTGGGGATTTCATGCTAGGCAAGCCTGCTACCACTGAGCAAAATCCCAAACCCATTTTTACTTTTTGAGGCAAGGTTATGCAGGCTCCCTCTGGCCTCAAACTTGTGATCCTGTTGCCTCTGACAAATAGGCATACGCCACTGCAACTGGCCCTAACTATGCTTTTAAAACAAATAACAAAGGATTCTAAGTTGAAGTCAATGCTAACCCTAACCGTATTTTTGTGTTACTTCAGAAAGAAAGCTGAAGTGCCATGAGAACCAACAAGGCCAACAACAAAGTACATAAGAGAGGGGACAAGCAAGCAGAAGTCACTGATGGAGCTAGGTTGTTTTCTAAAATGCCACTGATCCCAGATCCTCAAGCACACCTTTTTACCATGCTAATAAGGGACCTGTGCAGGTGGGCAAACCCAAGAAATGGGTAGTGAAGGCCACGGAAACTGATCATTAATCAGTCTATGTAATTTCTTTCTTTTCTGGCTCCTTCATTAGAGTAGAAGCTCTACAAGAGCAGTTTAAATGTCCTACATTCACTCCTAGAACCCTAGAATAATTTCAGGTATACAGAAGTCCCTTGTTAAATATTTCTAGAATAAATGTCATTCTCTTATTTTAAAATATATCAGTGCCTTCCATGAAGACAGAGCCAATATATGAGATAGGTAACCTAAAGGTCATTGGTCCTACTTTACATGGTAAGTATTATAACAGTCATTGTATTATCAAACGAAATATGTTTCATACATTTGACTTTTTTTTTTTTTTACTGACACCAAGGGAAGCAACAGGAACTGACATATATGCAGTATACCTTTTTCATTATAGGTTTAACTTTCTATGGATCTCCATGCAAAAACCTTCATTTTTGTCCTTATAAAAGACTGTAAATATGTGAGATTTTTGACATGGCTGGTAGGGGACTTTTAGATTACCCACGATAACTATATTAAATGTGGCAAAGGGTAATTTATCATATAAACAGTGATACACATACGATGCTATATGTCTATGAAGACAATGAAGAGCTTTTTTTATCTTTGGATTTTAATACTCTTATTTATACTAATTCCAGACATTTCCAGAGTATATAACATTAAATGAAGCAATGCCAAGGCAAGTTGGAGGGATTTCTAAATACCATTTACCATAATCTTCCTTTTCCTTAGCAAATTCCAAGATGGAGTATTTTTATAAACATTCCATTAGACATCAAAAGGTTTTGATTTTCAGTGTAGCAATCATGGCCAAAGGCTTCATTATTCCAGAGAAACACTGTACAGCAGTTTGGGAGCTGCAACTGATACTAGAAGTATACTCTGCCAGAATCTAGCAAAAGCTTAAAGGATTTTTTAGCTCGCAAATGTTAACCAAAGTATATATTCTGAATAGAGAAAAGGATGAGATTTCTTGTCTAAACAGCCACAGAGGCACAAGATCAATCCTGTCCCTACTAGAAGAGAAATGAAAATCCTAATTTGACCTCTGAGGCACTATAACTATAATAAGGGCATTTCTAATATCACAAAGTTCTTAAGACCACATTTTTTTCCATAGTTTATCACATAGGAAGAACAACATATAATTGAAGGGGGTGAGAAGAAAACAAATGAGGTCAAATAAATATCACAACCAGATATCACAACAACTAAGCTACACCACTATGCTGCTATTAACTAGTTGTGAAACCTCTGTTTCTCCAAGTTTGCAACCCTAACTATAGGAATAAATGCAGTAAGCCCAGTGGGTTGCCAAGAGGATCAAATTTCAGAAAGGCCTTATTGAGGAAAAAGGGGGATACAGGGGAAGTAAACCCATTTGCCTCCCCATGAATCTTTGATTTTCTTTTTCTTACTTGCTAACTGAGCAAACAGTAAAACAAAGTGAAGGTATTCTTTGGATCTGGACCAGCCTTTGTGGTCTGGTTTATCTGAGAGGTTTTCAGCGCTGATGTCCTTGCTTAAGGTGGCTCCAGTATGCACAAATTTCAGTTATCCTAGTTTTGTTAAATAACACGTCACCCAACAAAATGGTTCAAATTTCAATTGCCACATTACGTTAACCATGAATAATTGCATAAGATTAGCCTCCATTTCTAGCTTTTCATTTTATAGAAAGCAATACAACAGAGGTATATCATTATCAGTAACCAGTCAGGTCAACTTCTTCAAATCTGTCAGTGATTGGTTACTGTACATCTGCTATGCAATTAAAACACAAACAGTAAAGAGTGTAACTGTTTTGCCTTTGTTTCCCAGTGAAAAAAATGCATATAACATTTCATAATACACAAGCAAAAGACAGAAGTGGTTAACAAAGATGAAGCTACAGTATAGAAATGGGATTATAGGCATGCGTGTGCCACTGTGCCTGGCTCTGAAATATTTTACAAAGAATACTTTAATTCTCCAGCTGGGTGTGGTGGCCCACGCCTGTAATCCCAGTGGCTTGGGAGGCGGAGGCAGAAGGATCCTAAGTTTGAGACCAGAGGAAGTCTGCGTAACTTAGCGAGACCCTGTCTCAGAAAGTAAAGGAGAAAAAAAAAAAAAAAAGGGCTGGGGGTGCAGCTCAGTGGTCCAGCACTTGCAAAGCATGCAAGCACAAGGCACCAGGATCAACCCCCAGTACCACAAAAAAAAAAAAAAAAAAAAAAAAAAAAAAAAAAAAAAAAAAAAGAAAGAAAAAGAATACTTTAATTCTCGATGTTTCAAGTATTTCAAGTTCTACTGCATAAATGTTGTTGTTGTTGTTAGGTGCCATCGAGTTGTGTCTGACTCATAGTGACCCACATAGGGTTTCCAATGGCTGACTGTTTCGGGATTGCCTTGAGAGTGGGTTGCCACATCCTTCTCCCATTTTGCGGTGCTGGGAATCAAACTCGGGACCTCAGAGACTGCAGCGCAGCGCTCTACCAACTGAGCTAAATCCCAGCCCGCATAAATGTTAGTGAATCAAATATTAGTTTTTCTATTTTTCCATGTCTATATACATTCAAAACTAATGGTAAGAGGTAATGTTTTAACAAAAAATGTTAAAAGTCATAAAACAATTGTGATTTTTTTCCCAATGATTATTAAGATTGAATAGTTTAGCTAAACTAGTTTAGTTTATGGTACTGAACTATTATACAGAGTAAAGATTACCAATATTAAAATAATGGTTGATGTGAAAACACTAAATACATTTATGTGACTCTCAAAAATTTTTCTTCAATAACACAATCCAAGAAAGAATGATCCATTCATACAGTGCATTTTTAGAGAGGATCTCACTATGTAGCCCAGGTGTGCCTCAAACTTGTGATCCTTCTGCCATTGCCTGTCAACTGCTAGGATTACAGGCATGAACCACGATGCCCAGCAGAAAATATCACCTTGAATAGGGGACTAGAACCCATAATTGCATAGGATTTTTACTACATATTAATCAAAGGGTTCCATAATTATGTAAGCTGATGAAAGTGTAACCAAAAGTGATGTAATAGTTGCACAATGGAAATGGCAAAAGCCTTATTACACTATACCCCATCAATATTTATTAAAAATGGGAAAAAATTCTAAAATAAAGTTTCATCTTTATTTTTAAAACAGACAGGTAAAATTTCAGAGAGAGGAGCATTCCATTGTCTCCTTCGCTTTCCAAAGGGTACACTCCGAAAATACAGTCTACCAGTTAGGAATTTCTTGAGTTTGCAAACTCTTCTTTTATATGTAACTTAAGTGAGTTGCCTATGAATTTATCAGGAATTTGACTTTTGGTAGGTATGGGAAACAAAAGAAGGCCCAGTGCTTGTCTCTCCTTTTCGTGCACGTGCACAGGTTGGGTAAACAAACAATTTTACATAAAAAGGACAACGGGAAGTAGGACTGTAGAAAATCAAAATTGTGTTTGATGGTGGGTGTGGTTGTTAGGTGCCCTTGAATTGGGTCTGACTCATAGTGACCCTATGTACAACAGAACGAAACACTCCCCTATCCTGTGCCTCGCACACAATCTTTTATATGTTTAAGTACTTTTTTGTAGACATTGTGTCAATTGATCTAGTTGAGGGTCTTCCTTTTTTTCATTGACCTGCCACTTTCCTAAACATGATGTCCTTCTCCAGGGATTGGTCCCTCCCAACATGTCCACAATACGTAAGACAAAGTCTAGCCATCCTTGCTTCCAAGGAGGATTCTGGTTGTACTTAGTCTAGGACAGATCTGTTGGTTCTTTTGACAGGTATATTCGATATTTGTATGGTATATTCAATATTTGTCTTTATCACCATAATTCAAAAGCATCGATTCATCTCCTATTTCCCTTATTCAACGTGTAGCTTCACAACCATATGATGATAAAGATAATATCAGCACACCTTCAGCTTCAATGTGACATCTTTGCTTTTCAAAACTTTAAAGAGATCTTTTGCAACAGCTTTCCCTGACGCATTGCGTCTTTTGATTTCTTGACTGCTGCTTCCATGGGTGTTGACTGCAGAACCGAGTAAAACAAAATCATGGACAACCTCAATCTTTCCTCCATTTATCATGAAGCTGCATACTGACCCAGTTTTAAGGATTTTTTGTTGTTGTTGATGTGGAGGCACAATCCATACCTGAAGGGTGTGTTCGTTGATCTTCATCAAATTTTTCAAATCCTCTTCACTCTGACAAGCAGAGTTGTGTCATGTGCATAATGCAGGTTGTTAAGGAGTCTTTCTCCAATCATGATGTGGCATTCTTCTTTGGTTTCTTGGATTATGTTCTCAGCACAGAGATTGAAATAGGTATGGTTAAATGACATAGCCTCAATGCACATCTTTCTTAACTTTAAACCAGGTAGTGTTTCCTTGTTCTGTTTGAACAACTGCCTCCTGGTCCATGTACAAATTCCTCATGAGTACAATTAAGTACTCTGGTGTTCCCATTCTTCACAATGTTATCTGTAATTTGATATGATCCACACGGTCAAATGCCTTTGCAGTCAATAAAACAGACATCTTTCTGGTATTCTCTGCTTTTGGCTAACACCCATCTGACATCAGCAATGATATCCCTGGTTCCACGCCCTCTTCTGAATCTGGCTTGACTTTCCAGCAGTTCCCTACCTATATACTGCTGCAGTCACTTTGAATGATCTTTAGCAAAATTTTGCTTGGATGTGATATTGTCATTCAATAGTTTCCATATTCAGTTGGATTCCTTTCTTGGGAATAGGCGTAAATATGGACCTCTTCCAGTCAGTTGGCCAGGGAGCTGTTTTCCAAATCTCTTGGCATTGACAAGTAAGCACCTCCAATGGTGTATCTGTTTGTGAAACATCTCTATTGGTATTGCATCAATTTCTGGAGCCTTGTATTTCACCAATTCCTTCAAGGCAGCTTCCAATTCATGCTTCAGTACCATTTGTTCCTGGTCATATGCAACCTCTTAAAATGGTTGGTCACCCACCAATTCTTTTTGGTATAGTGACTCTGTGTATTCCTTCCACCTTCTTTTGATGTTTCCTGCACCGTTTAATATTTTCTCTGTAGAATCCTTCACCATTGCCACTCGAGGGTAGAATTTTTTCTTCAATTACTTAAGTTTGAGAAAAACAGAGTATGTTGTTCTCTTTTGGTTTTCTACTTCCAGCTCTTTGAACTTAATATTTGATTTTGTCTTCACTAGCTGCCCTTTGAAATCTTTTTACTTCCTTAACTTCATCATGTCTTCCTTTTACTTTAGCTGCTAGATGTTCAAAGGTCAGTTTCAGAGTCTCTTTTGACATGTTATTTGGTCTTTTCTGTTTTCCCGTGTTTTTAGTAACTTTTTGCTGTCTTCATGAATGATGTCTTTGATGTCATCTGGTCTTCTATCATCAGTGTCTAATGCATCAACCCCGTTCTTAAGGTGGTCTCTGAACCCAGGTGGGATATACTCAAGGTCCTACTTTGCCTCTCATACACATGTTGTAATTTTCTTCAACTGCATATGAGCAGTTGATGATCTGATCCACAATCAGCACCTGGTCTTGTTCTGACATTTGATATTGAGCTTTTCCATCATCTCTTTCCACAAATGTAGTTGATTTGGTTCCTGTATGTTCCTTCTGATGAATTCCATGTGTATAGTCACTGTTTATGTTGGTGAAAAAGTGTATTTGCAATGTAAAGGACAGTGGTCTGACAAAATTCTATTATGTGATCTCCAGCATTACTTCTGTCACCAAGGCCATAGTTTCCAACCACTGAGCCACCTTCTTTGTTTCCAATTTTTGCATTCCAGTCACCCGTAATTATAGTACATCTGATTGCATGTTTGATCTATGTCAGATTGCAGAAGCTGGAAAAAATCTTGCTGTATTGTGTGGACTTGCATGTTGCTGTGATACCAAGTAGGGTCACCCATAGTGGACAGGTTTCAGCTGACTTTCCAGACTAAGATAGGCTAGGGAGCAGGACCTGTTAGCCCACTCCCGAAAAAATTAGCCATTGAAAACCCTATGAATAGCAAGGAAACACTGTCAGAAATAGTGCTGGAAAATGAGCCCCCTTGTTTGGAAGGCACTCAAAAGATGACTAGGGAAGCACTGCCTCCTAAAAGTAGAGTCTATCTTAATGACGGGAATGGAGTAAAGCCCTAAGGACCTCCACTTTCTGATGTAGCATGACTCAAAATGAGGAGGAACAACTGGAAACATCCATTAATAATGGGAATGTGGAATGTACCTAGTACAAATCCAGGAAAATAAAAATCATCAATAGGGAAATGGAGCACATAAACACTGACATTCTAGACATCTGTGTGCTAAAGTGGACTGCTATGGGCCATTCTGAGGCAGATAATCATACAGTCTACTATGCCAGGATTAAAAAGAAATGGAGTTGCATACATCATCAACAAAGATATCTCAAGATGGTGGGTAAAGGGCTCAAATGCCCCACCATCCTTTTTCTCACCCATTTCTGAGTTGTCTGTGCACTATCCATGTCTATTTTATCCATTTAACTTTCAACTTCTAGGGAAGACTTAGGAAGTAGTGCCTGCATTTTGTTGTTTTGTTTTACTTTGCTTAGCAGTGTTGGGCAACGAACCCAGAGCCTCACATATTAGGAAAGTGCTCTACTACTGGGCCATATCCCTAGTCTATGCACTGTGATCTGCTGCTGTATCACATCTTGACAATGCTTCTTTAAGAGAAGTTTCTTTTTTTAAAATTAAGCACTTAGTTTTGAAAATGTTACAATCCCAGATAATTTTTATTTTTATTTTTGGGGAAAGGTTTCTTAGGGGTTGAATTCACAGCCACATGCACACTAGGCAGTGCTCCACCACTGAACTGTGCCCTCAGCCCTTTTTATTTTTCATTTTATGACAGGGTCTTGCTAAAGTTACACAGGCTGCCTCTGGCCTCCAACTTGTGATCCTCCTGCCTCAGCCTCCCTAGTCACTGAGATTATAGGCTTGTAGCACAGTGCTTGGCTTCTAGAGAATTTTTAATCATAAATGTATATGGCAAAAAGGTTACATAATGAGGCATACTGAAAGAAAACAGGAAAAAATTCTTCTCTCCTGAAAACCCAAGATAGAAAACTTCTGTTTCTGGCCTCATCAATCAAACAAGAAAAAATTTAAAAATAAAAAAAAAATAAAAAAGGAATATGAACTTTGGGTTGGAACTTACAGATAGTAATTATACCAGATAAATTTTTAACACTAGTATAAATGACTACTATTGACAATCATGCAATTTATTGAGTATTTACTTGGTGTCAAGTCCATTGCTCTCTTTGATGTATATTATCCCATTTAATCATCAGATTAATTATATAAAACAAGATTCATTATTATTTTAAGGATGAGAAATGAGAAGCTTAAACAGGTTGAAGCTCCTGCCCAAGGTGACACAGTAGTTAAGTGGCATGAATGGGATTAGAATTCAAGTCTTTCTGACTTCAAATACTATGCTTAAAACCACAATAAATACTTGAACATGCCAGACACTGTGGAACACACCTGTAATCCCAGTGACTAAGGAAGCTGAGGCAGGAGGATCTTGAGTTTGAGGCTAGAAGCAACTTAGCCAGACCTTGTCTCAGAAAAAAAGAGGGGGGGAGGGGTGGTAGTAGCTAGGGGTGCTGATCTATAATAAAGCACTTGCCTAGCATGTTTGAGGCCCTGGATTCCATCCCCAGTAGTAAGGGTGGGGGGAAGGACTTAAACAGGAGATTCCTTCTTAAGGATTGTGAGCACCACCTATGATAATTTATATCAAAATTCAAAGTTTATCAAATGTAAAATCTGTATACAGTCAATGAACCAGCATTGCTGTACTGTTTATTAGTATACATATTTCCTAATAGAAATATGGAGAAGAAATAAGAAATCTGTAGGAAGACATACCTATATATGCACAAAGTCAGTAAATATTTACTAACAATATTGTGCTGTAGGCACAAATTTAAGAATATTTTGAAACTTCCAAAGATCATTTACTAAAGTGGCTTTGTGGGAAAGCATAGCAAATACCACCCTGGTACATGCCAACCCAAACATTTTATCAGATATATAAGACTAAATTTGAACTAGAACCATGGACTGAAAGCACTGTACTTAAAATGTCTTAAGTCCAGGAAGTATATACAATCATCTACCTTATAATCAGCAGGCAATCTTAACTATAAAAAAAAGATGTTTTATAAAACGAGCAAAATTGTAAATATAAAATTGTAGGGCCTATATATCTCACAAGTTACTTGTCTCAGGGTCTAATTTAGGGGCATAAAAAATAAGCTATGTTATATTGCATAGTTTTATTGCAAAACTGAAAGTGCTTCAATAGTTACAAATATTAAAAAAAAAAAAGCAACAATCTCTCCATTAAAGACAAAACTCATATGGACAGTGGAATCAGACAAAGAGGCCCCTGCAGTAATTCCTCCATCCTTCAGAAGTTGTATTTAAAAAACCAGGTAGAAACTGGGTGTTGTGACATGCCAGCAGTCCCAGCTGCTCAGGAGACTGAGGCAGGTATATCATATGATTGAGCCTGGGCAACAACGGGAGACTCCATCTTAAAACAAACAAACAAACAGCAAGGTAGACTCTTGCTTGGCAAGGTCTGAAATGGACAGCAGGGTTTAAAAACAATAGCTCATATTAGTAACACTTTATTTATTTACTTATTTAGATACAAGGTCTCACTATGTAGCCCAGGCTGGCCTGGAACTTGCTTTGTAGACCATGAAGTCTTGAATCTAGGATCCTCCTGCCTCAGCCTCCAAAGTGCTAAGACTACAAATGTGTGCCACCACACCTGCCTAGTAACACAATTTTAAAGGAAGTTCTTTAGAGTTAATTTATTGAACAGTCATTTATTTGCAGTTAATGATTGTGGGGTTGAAGCTAGAATTTCTTAATAAAAATGACCTGAGTATTTGACTGCAGATGTGAACCGAAGAGGAACAGAACAGTCCCTTTTGTGGCAAGTGTCTAATAAGTTAGCTATCCTTTCCAAAGCTTCTTTCCTTCTCTCTGGACAGCACATTAGGGAAAGCTCATGAAAACAGAATGCCTAATTCTAAGTGCGGGGGGTTGGGGTTTAGTTCAGTTGGTAGAGTGCTTGCTCTGTGTGCTCTGAGGCCCTGGGTTCGGTCTCCCCAACTACAAAAATGGGAGAAGGACCTGGCAGCCCACTCCAGAAAACAATCCTGAAACAATCAGCCATTAACCAGCATAGAAGGACTGACACAGTGTGGCGCATGGCACAGTGTTAGGGAGTGTTTCATTTTGTTGTAGGAATTGGACTTGACCGCTAACAACAACAATTCTAAGTACTATTTTCTCTGTACTACCGGTGAAACAGATTATCCTTTTTATTGTGGAATAAATTCCATTTTATTTGATGAATATATTAAAATATCAGCCTTGAAATTTGTATGACATTGATGGGGATCCTAATCTTTCATGGCAGAGAGTATTAAGACATGCTATTTCTTAACTTTTTACATTTCTAAGAGGAACAAAGGATGTATCTTCTGCCTCCCCCCAAAACCTTAACAATAAAATCTCAATAGTGTAAAAGAATGTAACTATTGTGGATGATAAAATCATATTTAAGAATGTGCACATTCTCTCTGCATGAGGAACAATCTTAAACAAAATAAAAAAACTATGATCTAGCTATTCTGTAATTATTACTCAGATGAATTACTGAGGATTATTATGTGTGGAGGGGCTATAAGGAAGAAAAATAAAAGTAGAAGTCATCATCCCTATTTTCAAATAGTTCATAATCTGACAACCACACTGCTTAGCTATTAGCATGCATCATGGGCTCCTAAAATTTCTTATCAATACAATAAAGACAAGTTGACAGAAAACCTCAGTAACTGTCTATCACCAATTAACTGACTATCCGGAGAAGGGCCCCTCAGGCGGCCAAGGGGCCTGAGCACAACCAGCTGTCACCATCTGGCCCCAGGGTATCATCAGACTCCCCTGACAGTCTACAAGTTCCCCTTCTGGGAAAACCAAAGGGCATAGCAGAATCAGTCATCAGATCAGGCTAGGGTCAAATATCAGGAATCATTGAGTTTGTCAGAGCAGAATCATGAGAAACAAAAGAGGCCAGAGCAGGTCAAGAAGGGAAACAGCTAAAGCCAGACAAATCAGAGGTACTGATGAGGAAGCAGAAGGTCCAAGTGGTACTGGCATGTCTTGAGACACAGTTTAGGAAGAACAGACCCATGAACTAGACTGGGCTGTTGCTTGCAGTCAGCATGGAGAGAGATAAGGGTAGGAAAATCTGGTTCTGGCAGATTCAGTCTGGGTCCAGAAACCCTGGATTAGAGTCATGCAAGCCCTAACTTAGCCTCCTCTGTTCCCTTTCTAACTTCTAATCTCTGGCACAATTTAGAAAGAAAAACTTCAGGGAATCTCTTGTTGTCTTCATTTGAAGAACATGCTAATCTTTGCTTCCCGCCCCCTTAAATCTTTTGTACTTTATGCTTTAAGGGAATTCTGGTTAGTTCCCTCAAAATGGTAGTGCAGAGTATTAAGGTATAAGGACTCCTTCCTTCTGCCAGGTCTCAGAGAAGACACATACATGCACAAACATATATTTCATGTATATTTTACACATAGGTGTGCATTTAAAAATATGTCTTAGTGTCAATGAACAGGTAGATTAACTAGGCCTGACAACCATGGAACTGGTTTCATAAAATATGACTATTTAAACAATGGGTATCAGAATAATCAGAAGAAAAAGGGAAAAGTGTGTGCTCTGGGGCCACACAAAGTGTTAACTGGGCTGTATTTCAAATGGTATCTTGTTGTTAGGTGCCGTCGAGTCATGTCCGACTCATAGCAACCCTCATAGGGTTTTCAATGGCTGACTGTTTCGGGATTGCCTTGGGAGTGGATTGCCAAGCCCTTCTCCCCAAATGGTATCTAGGGAGAATTTAAAAAAAGGGAGATTAGTGGGGAGGACCAGAGAAGACAAGGGAAAAACAAAGGTACAAAAGTATCAAGAAATGGCAAGCGTGAGTCCAGTGAGAACTTCAGCATAGCCAGAGCAGAGAACAAGAATGAGCAGCTAAAGAGGAGGCAGGAAGGTTAAACTGAAAATCATACAGCCAAGAACTTTGTATACTATACTAAGAAATCTGAGCCAGGTACTGCAGTGCATGTCTATGATTCCAGCAACTGGGGAGGCAGAGGCAGGAGGATTGCAAATTCAAGGCCAGAGGCAGCCTGCACAATTTAGTGAGACCCTGTCTCAAAATAAAAAATAGAAAAACGTGGAGACTAGTGGTGCAGCTCAGTGGTAGAGCACTTACTTAGCATGCCTGAGGCCCTGGGTTGAACCTTTCCAATATGGGGAAAAAAAAAAAGAAATTTGGATTTTAATATGAAGGCAATGGGAAGTCACCAAAGGTTATTACATAGGAAAATGAGATAATCAGATTTATATTCTAGAATTCAGGAAACACTGAAGTAGACATAACAAGAGTTCACTGTGGAAAAGAAAGGTATGCAGTCAGAAAACTGTTGGAATACGCTAAATAAGAAATAATATGGATCTAAATTAGTGAGAATGAGAAGATGGATTAGAGGCATTTAAAAGAAGTAGGCTAGAAAGAACATTTTGAACAAGTAGGTGTGGAAGAAGGGGAAGTAGTGGACAAACATAAGACTGAGGTTTTTATCTTAGGTGACTAGATGAATAGTGAAGTCTTTAAGGATAGGAACAAAGAGAAAGGATAAATGTTTCAGGTGAGATATGAGGAGGGTAATCAATACAATTATTTAGATAAATGCACAAGCAAACTCTCCCCTCCCTGCCTCTGCTTCCTTCTGTATGTTACGTATTGCGCCAAGACAAAGATTATTTCCTTTAATCCTCAATGACATAGCATCCACATTTCACATAAAGAAAACAATCTGTCTGATTTTATTTGTTGTTGTTGTTGTTAGGTGCCATCAAGTTGTGTCTGACTCATAGCAACCCTCATAGGGTTTTTAATGGCAGATTGTTTCGGGATTGCCTCGGGAGTAGGTTGCCACGTCCTTCTCCCATTTTTGCGGTGCCTGGAATCGAACTCGGGACCTCAGAGACTGCAGAGCAGCGCTCTACCAATTGAGCTAAATCCCAGATTTTATTTATTTATTTAATTATTCAACAAATATTTATCAGTTGCCTTATGGATACCAGAATTTTGGGAATGAAGGAGATAGGCAACAAAATCCTTATTTTTGTAGAGTTCAGAGTTTATAATGGAGGATTCTGATAACAAACACTCAACTGCTTCCCTATACCACGGTCTTATTATTATGGTCTTATAAGACCATAACAGACAGAACTGAACATTTGAAGCAGAAAAAACAAGCCCATCATGTTTTAGAAACAAGAGAATAGCAAAGCTGGAGAGAGATGAAGTAGGAGAGTAAGAACGATATTATGTGGAAGAGACACATTCAGACTACCTTATGGGAAGAGTCTGGATTTCATTTTAGAAAACCACTGCACGTTTTAGGCAGGAAATTTAAATAACCTGACTTATGCTGTATTAAAACTTAATTTTGAGTATGGTAAAATATGAGTTGAGTAGAAAAAGGGGGGCAGAATGGAAGCAGAGAAATTTGAATTCAGGCTGTCTCCAGAGCTTGGCTGTTAACTACTATGCTTTGAGGTGAATTCAAGATATTGAATTGTTGAGAGCACAAAATAGATGGAAACAAACCTTGATTTGCAACATCCAGCCTCCAGAACTGTGAGATCATATACCTGTTGTTTAAATAAATATGTCTATGGTATTTAGTGGGCTGGGATTTAGCTCAGTTGGTAGAGCACTGTGCTGCAGTCTCTGAGGTCCCGGGTTCGAGTCCCAGAACTGCAAAAATGGGAGAAGGATGTGGCAACCCACTCCCTAGGCAATCCCGAAACAGTCAGCCATTGAAAACCCTATGAGGGTCGCTATGAGTCGGACTTGACTTGATGGCACCTAACAACAACAACAACAACGGTATTTTGTTATGGTAGCCTAATATGACTAACATGCCTTCCTAATATTTCTTCCTCTCTATTTTCTAAATTTTAAAGTTCTCTCTTCTATATGATTTGTAGAATATGTCTTCTTAACCTTATAGAATGTATCAGAGACTATATGTATAAAAAGTATCCCTGTAAACCTAACCAAATAGATAGGAGAAAAATAACTGGTCAAAGCAGTTCCTAAACTCATAGAATGAAAAGAAATGGGTATTTTTTATTTGTGCGGCTTTACTTTTAAGTTCTTGAAATTTCATACTTTTTTTCTATACAAATAGGCCCACTCCTCAGTAAACCATAGCTTCATGTTTTCAGCTGAGGTCAGCTTCTTTCTGACTCCCACTAGGGTTCGGTGATGAAGAGTAAACAAATTACAAATCAAATGCAATGCATTTAATACCCCAATGCATTGCAAATTGATCTGGAATAGAGACCAGCCTAAATCACTTTTCAAGTGAAACTGTTCTCTTCTCACAAAGGGAAGGAATGGAAGTTAATGATGGTAAGTCCTAAAATTATATTAGATTCCCATGTGTCAGTGCTTGTTTCTCAGTAGACAAGAGGCCAGGTTTCCTCAGGTGAGATTCCCAGGTTATTTATCTGGTGGAAGGCATAGATATTTAAAAGCACACATCCTTGTGGCTAGCATTAAATCTGAAATCTGGCGGGCAACTTTTCAAGAAATAAAAGCTACAAACAAAATAGCTTTAGCTCCATTCCGCATGCTGTGGGAAATGGCTAATGGACAAGTATTACTATGACTGGCAAGGCGATCTGCCAATAAATGACAGGAGCAGAGATTCAAACCACCATATAACAGCAATACTTCCTAAGCTTATTTCACTAATTTGTCAAAGCAAGACATTATCTTAAGTGAAAGAAAAATGGGGTTGGAGAGCACAGGGGAAGAAACTAAAAGTAAATGCTACGCTTTTTTTCCCTGCTCTATGAGTGAGTAATCTCTGCTTTGCACGATTATGGCTTACTTCTACCAATTCCTGATACCACAGTAGATTTTGAGGGCAATGTTTCCCACTTTCCAAATTATAAGCAAAGAGCTACTTATGGTAGGATAAATTTCCATTGTTTCCTTATTCTTGCTTTGTCCTTTTCCAATAAAAAATGAAGCCTAGTGGTTGGATGAGAAGAAACGGTAGAATTCTGATATGCCATCCCTCAGAGAGATTGGAGGGCCATATGGTCTTCATACTTGTTATTTTGTCATAGAGAAAAGAACCACAAGTGCCATCTATTGTCTCCTTTCCATCTTCAACTCTTAACTTCTCTTTCTTATAATTTTAAATAAACAAATTAACTGCTAAGCAGGTCAATACTTGCACTCTCATCTTCTATAATGGAATAAAAACTATTTCATCAAAAAAGATGAATAAATTCACTTAAATTTTATAGTTTCAAATAGTAAGTCCAACATTCAGTGAAGAGTGCCTCAAATTCTATTTCAGATAGACTTTTTCAAGTAATGGTTAAGAGCACAGACTTGGGCTGGAATACCTGAGTTTTAATGCTACTTCTATCACTAGCTGTGCATATTGAGATAAATTAATCTCTTTATGCCTCCATCCTTCCAGCTGTAAATAGAGGAAAATAACAGTTCTATATTACATCTTGTATCTGGCAAAGAGAACACACTATATGGACATTAACTATTACTAAGATTATCTCAGAAAATAGATAAAGGGCATTACTTTAATCTCACTATTTGTTAGTACTATTAACAGTTATATTTAAAAACAAGAGAAGGCTCACTTGTTTTAGGTCACATAACATAATCCTCTTGTTAGTCAGAGAAAGCAAAAGGATAAGAATGAAATCTGTTCTTCAAAGTTAGCCTTAACTGAGACTAAGATTTTACCAATAACACAAAGAGTGCACCTGACTTTTAGAGACAAGACATCTTTCTTACTTAAATGCAAAGAGTCAAATGAAAACCACCCACCATCATAGCAGTCTAGCCTAAAACACTAACAATCTCAAACATTACCCTGTGAGCAAAATACATACTTCTGGGGTGATCTGTTATCAACTTCAGCCTTCAGTCGTAAATTCTCCCTCACCAGGCCACCATTTTCCAATTTCAATTTTTTATTTGCCTTAAAAAAAAAAAAGAGTTGAAAATAATTAAGCACAAAAGTGCCTTCTGAGAATTATGACATGAGCCAATCTACCGTTTTTAGAGCCAGAAATTGAATAATACCAGAAAACTGAATACGAGACCATGGCCTTCAGAAATTTAAAAGCACCACTGGGAATAACATGTGAAACTGCAAACAAAACTAAGTATTTTTAATCCATATTCTCCAAGCACTTTCCAAATCTCCTATCCAGGGAAATAAAAAAAGGAATGTTGGAGAGCTAGTGCAAAGTCATTGATGGACCACACTAATGGCATTTTTTTTTCTTTCTTATATAACTGAATGCTCCAAACAAGATATCATTATTACCTATGAAAGTATATGCAAACTAATACTGAAGAGTTAATTCTTGAGCTATAAGATTGATTTCTTGGTTACTATTTAATAAAAAATATTTTTCTAGTGGTAAACTTAACATGATTAAATTTTTTTTTTCTTTCTAGAAAATGCTTCATCAATTCTCTCACTTACAACTTCTGACACCCTCAAAATTTGGCCAGTATTTTCTAGTAAATTCTATGGATTCTCCCTTGATTAAAAAAAAAAAAAGTATCCTAATTATGACATTTTTTTCCTGAATTGTATAATGCCTAAAAATTACTTATCAAAACACTAATTGCTAGAAAAATCTACAAGCTCAGCCAGACATGGTGGTGTATGACTATAATTCCAGCATTAAGAAAGCTGAGGCAGGAGGATCACAAGTTCAAGGCCAGCTGGGGCGACATAGCAAATACAAGGCCAGTCTGGGATTCATAGGCAGATTCTCTCTCTCTCTCTCTCTCTCTCTCTCTCTCTCTCTCTTTCACACACACACACACACACACACACACACACACACACACACAAGCGAAAAGACAAGAAAGAAAAAAGAAAGGAAAAGAAAAATCTAGAGGCTCAGTATTATGGACAGCCTGAAAATTAATGTTCCTAAATTTTAGAATCTTCTTAAAAATCTCCTTCCTTTAAATTGTCTAGTCCTTGCATTTGTATGTTCCAAACAAAAGGACTCTTTAGCAATGAAACCCACTTGCCTGGAAAGAGAAATTATTTGACCAGAGCTGAGGCAGGATAGAAAGATAGGGAAAATTGGGGGATGTGGAAGGGGAAAAAGCTTTCACCCCAGAATCTGCTTTGAGTCTTGCTTGCTGAATGTCAAAAACTGACACAACTACCATGAACTGCTGTGAGGACTGCCAGCATAGAGACATTTTTTTGGAGAGACATTTTAAATAATGAAAATGGTAAAATAATAATAAGCCTCCTTGGAGTCAAAAATGTATCTAACCTTTGAGTTTGATCTTGTCTTCCCCTCTGTAATTCTGTGCTTCTTTGAGACATGCCCAGGGAACTCCCTTGTGACTTTTTTCTTAAACGTAAATAACAGAAGTTTTCCATTTGATCTTACTGGCACCTCCCTAGCCCATGACAGGGTCTTTCTAGGTGCTTGGGGCTCACATCACTCTGGGTGCCCAGAACTGACATAACATGGAGCGAGCCCTAGGTTAAAAAAACTGGAGAGAACAGATGCCCAGGGGCTTTTTCTTTTTGGCTTTCCTAGGAAGCCCATGTTTGTGTCTAGGATGCCTCTCTCTCTGAGGACCCACATGTACTCTAAAGTGTGGACTTAATAAACTCTACAATCTAGTTTTACTCTCACTGACTCATCCTGAAATTCTTTTTTGTGAAGAAGCCAAGGATGCAGCTTACTCTGAGTGGAGGACCCAACTACGGGAACTCCTCAGGCTAGGTAGCCAACACTGAGCTTTATTTCTCTGCTGTGTCACTGGTGACAGAACATTTATGTTCAAAGTTAATGAATCACAAGAACTAATGTTAAAAAAAAAATGGTTTAAGCAAAGAAGTCTTAAAAACATATTTTAAAAATTTGGCCAATGTTTTTTACTAACTTACTTAACTTCTGACTACATTATTTACCCACCTGCATACAAATGCACCACAAAAGACACAAGAGAAGTAGGGCAGAGAACATTCTTTGGGGCATAAAGCCTAACACTATTACTTAGAATCATCTAGGTTCCTTTGGGGTTTTGAGCATCTGCTTATCTTCAGCAAGAGGGCACCTAACAACAACAACAACAACAACAACAACAACAACAACAACAACAAGAAGCTTATCTTCACACTTGCATGCGAACCAACCAGGATTGTGAAGGGTTAATTCTTTAAGAGACTGATAAGCATCATTACTGACTCTCTGAAGATATAAGGAAAGCCATTTATTTCCTTATACATTCAATGAATTAAGCTTTCAAGCATAGCACCATAAGAGGAGGCACTTAGTGAATGCTTTTTGATGAAAACAATAAGCTTAAATTAGAAACCCATTTGATTTCCTTCCTTCCTCCCCCAATACTTTATCACTATTCCTGTTTCAAGGTCTCTCACCAGTCCAGTGGCTCTTTTAATACTTCTCATTATGAGCTGGGTAGTTCCTCAATTATCAGAGGTATTCTCAAGTTAGGAGAGTTAGGTGACTAAAGGTTACAAAGAGTAGAGTTCTGCCTAATAATTTCACCTAAATGAGTCATCAAGGTTTCAGCTATTCTGCATTCTCAATATAAACTGGGTAATGATACTAGCCTCATGGGTTCAAAATATATCAAGTCCACAAAACATGAGGAAAAAAGTCCATTCTGCTTATTCTATATAGTACTTTACTTGGAATCTTTTTTACTACTATAGTTGACTCAAAGTATGTCATTATTTTGCACTTCATATTTGAGTTTTGTCTCTGTAGTCCATGTTTTCTCATTTATTTATGCTCTGGCTTATAGCCTATTAACACTATCACTAGGCATCCAAAACAGGCTTATTAAATACCCCAAATAATTCTGAAGCCTCAGGATTGCTGTGGGTATGGAATTTAAAAATATGCTATTATTCATGTACTCTTCTTTTACATACATTCCTCATAACACCTTTATGAGCCCAGAGTAATTTTCACATACAGCCTCAAGCTCTAAGAAGCATTTTTTGCCAAAAACTTAGTAAGAATGAAGGAGACCATACAAAAGTTACTGATGGCTCAAGAGATACGGAAACTAAAGGAGAAACTGAAAATTCATAAATACTATACCTTCTTAGCCTTCATTCTTTTTAGTGTCCTTATCTTCTAACAAACTAATATATTAAGGCTAGCCATCCATACATGATGAAACTGTATACTTCCCCCAAACTTGTAACAAACTCAGTGCAATTATGTTTGCAGTTTCTTTTTTCTCTGAAAGCAAAATTTTCCTTTTCCTCGCACCTTGGCCTTTTCTGAGTTCAAAAGCAGCATTTATTTTGTATATGAAAAATGGCACATATAGAGTTGCAGATGTTTCTCTGCTACTTGAGCTCACTAAGGATCTGAGAGACAATACACAGTGGTATATCTTTAAGATATCATATAGATCCCATTAGTGATTTCAGGAGGCAAGGTTTAGTAATTTAGCACAAAGAAAAGTATTTTAAGGGTATGCAGAGAGAATGAATGGGTGGTTGCAGATCTGAGTATTATAAAGCCATCTCCATTCAGTATAACTAGACTCTAGGGCAGGTAAACCTGAAATCAAACTGAAGTCTGGTTTTTGGTCAAGAAAGCATACTGCACCTATCATTGCCAGCTCTGAAAGCATGAATCATATCTCCCTTCTTACTCTGGAGAATCCTGGAAGTTTATTTTTTTCACCTATGTACTCTCTATCTTGTTGGATGAATGGCAGAATAATTGAAAAAAACATGAACCATCCTCATAAGTCATAATATTCTTTTCACAGAGTAGTATAATGCAGATGCTCATAGCTCTCTTAGAATTAATCAGCAAACTTTCAACTTTTTACAATCCCAAAAGTCAGAGAACAGTTGTGCTAGAAAAGACACGGTCAAAACCTTTTCTAAGTAGGAAAATGAGTATGTGTTTGTTTTGATGCACATAAGGCAGCTTAAAAAATGAGGGCAAACCACAATGAGGGGGAAATAGAAACACATCCTTTAAATTGAGGTTACTCTTACAGAAGAAGAAGCAATCTCACACAGAAGAACCATAGTCTCCACCTGGTATTTCTTAGCAGCTAGTGATATTAAATGAGAAAAAAGTTTTTTTTTTTTTTTTTTTTATGGCATATAAGTGCTCATCCAGGGATTTCATCTTTTTCTAAGAAATTATCTAATGATGAGCCAAGTTAATATGGCTATTTATACTTTTGAAGGTACTTAAAATATTGTAAAAATTTTAAAAACAACCATTATACATTTTTCAAAACCATCACAACTTACCTCTTTTAATTTATCTACATTATCTTTTACTTTTTCATAGATTTCATTAGCTGTTCTCAGTTTTTTCTTCCATTCTGCTACAGTTTCTTGGTCAATTTTACTGGGAATATCTGCAACTGGATGCTTGTCTTCATTTTGGTTGCCCTGAATCATAGTTAATGGATCCAAAATAGTCTTGATCTGTGACTCCAAGCTGAGATTTTTACTTTTAAGCTCTTCTACCTCTTTCTGCAAACAATCTATTTCATCCTAAAAAAGTATCATAGCCATTAGATAGATAGACACTAAACACACACTTAAGCTAACCAAAGCCAATGTGTTTTTTAATTTTATACTCAAATTTCTGTACACCTACAATTCTTTACACGTCATAGTAGTTTTGTAAGAAAGTTATATAGTTTAAATATCTTGAATCTGATAACAATTGATAAACTGCCCATATTTAATACAAATATATTGTGCTAGAAAAAGACATGGTCAAAACCTTTTCTAAGTAGGAAAATGAGTATGTGTTTGTTTTTATGCACACAAGGCAGCATAGTTTTAATAGTTTTAATAGCATAGTTTTAAAAATAAACATGTCAATCTTTGATTCAAGATATCATGCAGAAAATAAGAAAAGACACATGAATTCCAACAAGGAAGTAGATTCCATTTCAGAAGAAAAATCTGAGGCATGTTTAATTGCTTTACTGAGGAGAATTTAAAAGTACAGTGTTGAACAAGGTTATCAATTAGGGTTTTGCTTGATGTTCGTTTTTGCTTCTGTATTTGAAGTAGGAATGAAATCATATATTTTTCTACTTTTTGTTTCAGAGTATCTTTAGTTAACTTTTAACTTTTCTAGATACTGGTTCTTCAATCACTACTGTGACTATTTCAAGTACTAGTTTTCCCACTCTGGAAATGCTTATCTTAAATGTAAGTGCTAAATATTTGGGTTAGAACTCTTTTCTGTGATGTAATTTGTTTATCTATAATCGATATGTCACCTTAAACTGAGGTTATTAAAAATTCTGTTGCTAGAAAATAAGTTCCAAGTAGTTCCACATGCCAGGAATACAGTTTGAATTCCCCTCCCAAACTCAGTTGAAATTTAACTGCTACAGTGGCAGTATTAAAAGAGGGGGACTATTAAGAAGTGATTAGGCCAGGAGACTTTGCCCTCATGAATGGGTTAATGCTATTATCTCAGGAATGGGTTAGTTATCAAGGGAGTGGGTTCCTGATAAAAAACATGAGTTCAGGTACCCTTTCCTCTCTTGTTTCCTTGCTCCCTCCCTCTCTTGCCCTTTTGTCTTTTACCAGGGGATGTTGAAGCACAAAAACCCTCACCAGATGCTGGCACCATGTTCCTGGACTTTCCAGCCTCCAGAAGCATGAATTAATCAATTTCTTTTCACTATGAATTTCCCAGTACAGGCTTTCTGTTACAGTAGCAGAAAACAGACCTTAGAGATTATGGTCAGAGACCCTATGAACAACTCATAGCAACTCTATGTACAAGAGAACGAAACACTCCCCAGTACTGTGTCATGTCTCGCACTATGTCAGTGCTTCTCTGCTGTTCAGAGGTTTTCAATGGTATATTGTTTTGGGAGTGGGCTTCCAGGTCCTTCTCCTGGTTTTGTGGTGATAAGGATTGAACCCAGGGACTCAGAAAGTGCAGAGCAACACTCTACCAACTGAGCTAAACCCCAGCCCAGTAATTTTTTAGTGTAGAACTCAATGGGTTTCATTATGACATTTCCATACATGCTATCATTGTACATTGTTTATGTTCACTTCCCCCATTACATTTTCATGATCTCCCTCCACCCATCCCCTACCTCCACACCAATTATCTCCCAGTTTTTTTTAGGAGAATAAATAAAAATGACATGTCTGTAGAGGTATAAATTTTTAACTATTAAAAAAAAAAAAAAAAGGAAATGCTTCCATTCTTTTCCTTTCCTCTGGAATTCTATTCTCTTACTTGGTATTTACAGGAGAAAACAAACAAAACATGGGAGGAAAAAACCCTTTCCTCTATTTGATACAGAAAAAAAAACAAAAAAGAATTTATTAAGGTATTTTTTAATGGATATTGAAAATGAAATTTCATTGGATGTTTACTCTAACAAGTTTAAGGACTGAGGTAGCTAAATTGTACTTGGAATTTATTGCTGATATCATTTTAAACTTTAATTAGTGTTTACCTCATATTCTTTATGGAGTAACTCAAGTCTAGTTTTTCGAAGGTGCTTCCGGACCATGTGGCTTAGCATAGGTTCACTTTCACTTGTTCCTCCTACAGAGAAAAAAAAAGATTCTGCATTTTTGTTCTGATTTGGGTAGAATGAAAATGAACCTTTTACTTATTGTTTTATAGCTCCCTAGCTGAATATTCACATTTCTACTTGCACATACAATCAAGGCTGCCATCTAAGCCTTTATCCTAATCTTGGGAAAAAATAAATATCAACTAACACCATAAGAAATATCTTACGTATCTTCAGTAAACTACCATACTGTATTTACCTACCTATATATCTTATTATAGCAAACTCAATGGAGGAAAGGTCAATATATGATTAATTATCACATTTGGACTACTGCAAATCTGAAAACTGGACAAATTGTTAAATAATAATAAAACCAATTACACCATTCATATATATATATATATATATATATATATATATATTTATTATTATTATTCTCCTCCTTTTGTAGTGCTGGGGATCAAACCAAGTCTTTGGGCATGCTAGGTAAGCACTCTACCACAGAGCCATATCCCCAGTCCTACTGTATTTATATTTAACCATTAGACTATATAAAGATTATATATTACATATACATATCATATAAATGTATAAATAATTATAACTAAGATACTCTAACTTACCTGGATACTGGTAACACAAATGAAAAAATTTTATGTGTATTTCCACTGATTCTAACAACCTAGTTTATAATGGATTATGAGTCATGGTATTAATTGTATACCATGACTTGTTAGAAATACACACAATATGAATTTTTTCTGACAGCTCTTCACTTATCCTGTGGTTACCTTTTTTGTACTTCTTAGCATCATGACAGCAAAGGCATTTTACAGATGTTCTTTTTCAGGACATTCTATCCAAATGTAAGGATGGATGAACGATTTTACTTGAGAGAATTTATGAAATATCACTTAGATATGAATAGAGGAGAAGGGATGTGAAGAGAGCTGAAGGGAAAAAACATTCAAATTATTTTAATTATCAAGCCTCATACTCTGCAAGAAAAGACCTGACTTCTTGGTGAAGTTTAGCAGGTAGAAGTGTAGAGACAGAGAGGTAAATCCTATGGAATGCAACATAGCAGAGAATTAGCTCTCTACCAGACTTCACTCAGGTAGCCAAGAGAGAAATCTTAGAGCCAACTTTGATTACTCTGTCAGATCTTTTATTTCCAAAGTCCCACTTGTTCTTTTGCTCTCTAGCATGTATCTTCCTTTCTATTTCCACTACAAAAACCTTATTTAAGTCAATTTTCCCTAATTTTAGACCATTACAATAACTTAAGTTTTCTGAAAGGTGTTTTCTACATGTGACTAATTATAGATTCATTTTCAATGTTTCCTAAAGCAAAAACAAAAATAATTTTAATCTTTCCAATCTAAAAGAAATATTGTACATGAGCAGAATAAAAACGAAACATTAAAAACTCTCTTAAAAGGACCCTCTGGTTCAAGTTTTAATCTCCTCTCACTCACATTAGTGTGGTACTGAGTTTGTTTTTGTTTTTTAAACCCTGAATCCAGACTCACATCATTCTCCCTCACATGGGCAAACTTTCCTATCTGACTTACCCACATTCTTGCCTCTTCTACCATCCAACCTATACACCACCATCGGAGCAATACTCCTGAAGCACTCTTTGGATACACTACTCTCTTGGTCAAATCCATCATGCTCTCCTGAACCTTCTCCCTACCCACACGGCAAATCCCTGATTTAGCTGTCATTCAAAGTTCTTGACACTAAAGTCTCAATTTACCATTTCAGTCTTACTTCAGTTGTTATTAGGTGCCGTCAGAGTTTGACTCACAGTAACCCTATATACAACAGATGAAACACTCCTGTCAGTGCTTCTCTGCTATTCATGGGGTTTTCAATAGCAGATTGTTTTTTTTTTTTTTGCAGGGTAGTGGGTCGCTGGGTCCTTCTCCCAAGCCTATAGTACCTGGTGTTCCCAGGCGGTTTCCCATCCAGGTACTAACCAGGCCTGACCCTGCTTAGCTTCCGAGATCTGATGGGATGGGCTGCCACAGTGGTATGGCTGTAGGCTTACTTTAGTATTCAGATCCAAACTAGAGTACTGGTCATTTTGAAAAATTTCCTCTGTATTTTCTGATATCTAAATCTTATTTATGTTATACTCTTACTATATGAAATGTCCTTCATAATATTACTACTTAAAATTTTATCCATCCTTAAATGTCCAACTTAAAGGCCACCTACTTCATGACGTCTTTCTCCGTGTTCCTAGTTGAACTTTCCTGCCTATACGTTCTGGGTTTTGTTTTGTTTTTCCTTTTCCCCTTAGCACCTACTACTTTAAACCATTAACATTTTGGTCCACATGTACAGTCTCTACTAGAATGTCAAGTCCACAAGGAGCTAACGGTTAATTCTCTTTACATCTCTTATAGTGCTTTGTGCACATCAGTTGTTCCACATATGCATTAATCAAATTACTAATTCATCCAATATGATGGTAGTCAAATAACATCATTGAGAACTATTGAAGCCTTCTCCAAAATATGTATTATTTTCAGATTGTTTCACATCAATTCTTATGTGTATAAAAAAATAGGACCTTACCAATTATCTCTTTGCAAGGATTTTCAGGAGTGATGGGGACTCTGCAAGCTGGACACTGGCTATTATTCTTCAACCACAAATCGATACAAATAGAACAAAATACATGGTTATTGATGCATATGACAGGCTGGCGAACCTATGAGAAAAGAAACATTACTTTTAGTACAGGGAAACAGTCATAACTAGATTCCCAATATGTTTTAGTTTAGAGCAAACTGCCCCTCTAGAGTATAGCAGAAGAGGTGTTTATGAGGAAACAGCTAAGACTTTAAAATGCTGCTTCTCTTGACCATTTTCTTTCTTATATGTGTGAACAGATGCTAGCTGACATAGCTGGTCATGGAGACTGAAATTTTGACATATTATGAAACTCTTTATTTCATACTTAACCATATTCATTGTCGAAAAAGGAAATGCTTCCTATTTCACTAATGTCAGGACATTTCTCTTCAAACTCTCTATTACCAGAATCAGAAATGTTAGGATTAGAAGGTTCTTTAAAGATTATTTGCATGGTCATCCTCTGGATGTCTGAATCCTTTTTTCAATTCATTTTATTATGTCACAGAGTAAAAGTAACCAACCATTAAACAGTAACATCCTCCATGGTTCCAATGTGGTTTGTCCCTGCCCAAACTCATTTTGGAGGTTTAACTCTCAAACAGAATTGTACTAGGTTGGTGGGACCGTTAAGAACAGTGATTAGATGTGTAAGATGGACTAATACAGATCTGAAGGGTGAGTTCGGTCTTGCGGGAGTGATTACTTCCCACAACAGTTGGCTGTTATGGAAAAGGGAGCCTGGATGCTCTCTGGTCTTTTGTTTCCTGTCTTACCATGTAACTGTAACTCTCCCATCTCCCCCTCCTGCATATACTCCTGCCATGTAATGCCATCCACTAAGTTGTGACAAAGACCAGGGGCCTTCACTGTTTGGATTTTCCACTCATCAGAATCATAAACAAATAAAGAGTCTGTATTCATTACTCAGGCAAAGGTCAGGTATTTTGTTACAGCAACATAAAATAGACTAAAATAGCTTTTCTTCTCGAAATTCCCCCAAACCAAAGAGTCATGAAAAGCCAAAATAACCCAAAAGGCATGAGCTCCAATCTTAAGTGCTTTAAAATGCAAACAACAATTGTGACAGAAATATTGACATACATCTAATACACGAATTCTTGAATCCACAAATAACAATACCTTAAATTTACAGCACACTATTTCTCTGTCTCTCTCTTTAACACAATACAACCCTGTGAAGTAAATAGGGTAAATGTACCTTACAAATAAGGAAAACAAGGTATGAGGAAATTTGGTAGCCTGTGCTGAGTTAAATGAGTATTTTGACTATAGCTGTTTTATCTGGGGGGTGGGACGAAGAGAAAAGAGAAGAGTATATTCTTTTAACAGATAGCTGAGTCTCAGCCAATCACAGTCCATCAAGTAATCAGACCATATCCATACAAGTCAAATGCTTCATTACATCTGTCCATATACGGCAAATGACTGCTGCCAATCAGGTTACTTTAATATGCCATTTCCTTTTTACTGGGCATGAATATGATTTGCACATGTAGTGGGGTCGGGGTGTTCTCAACATGGGTCCGTAATACTGTGTGGTTCTAGAACTGTTTCCATGCCCCAATAAACTTTGTCAACTTTAACTCATCTCAGATTTTTCTTTACTAGTCTCATTCATTTCTTACTCCCTGGTACCTAGAAGTTAGCCTGGTTCTTAGTAGGTACTCAACACAAGTTTGTTGAATGAATGAAATACTATTATGATAGTATTTAATATCCTGTTATTTGAGCAACTTATGAGAAGTAATGCCTTACTATTTTTCACATAGTGTAAATTTAACAATAAAAACAAAAGCAACACAGAAACACTTAGGCTTTCACTTGACATATATGGTACTTCCACTGTGCAGTCCAAAATATTTTACAGCAATTTTCAATATTTTCTTGTCTTAATCATAACAATACCAGTGTAGAGCCCCTCTGCACTAGGGACTAGAGGATCAAGGGAGAGCAGAGAAAATAGTGGGGCAGTGAAGAGACAGTATCACTACAAACTTTTATTCTCATAAAAAATGGTTATGCTGTTTTAGCTTAGAAAGATACTGAGTATTCATTAATTTGAAAGAGAGTCTACTCTCAAAGAAATTATGGATGTATGTTTAGGCAGGAGAGACAGGTAACCATTAAAGTCTTATTGCAAAAAGTTCTGTTCTCAGTCTGGCTTTCTAAACATTCTGGTACTCCCTTGATTATGAACACTGCTGTAAGAAAACTAAATGCAGAAGATAATTGCGGATGAATTTAAACTTCCTCTTGAGGAAACCTAATTCTAATTCATCCTGTTCAAAGGGTTTGACAAGATTCATTTAAAAACAAAAACAAAGAACCCCCCCAAAACACTATGAAGCATAGTGTCTTAAACTCTTTTTTCAAAGTGTTCCCTACCAACAGCCACAAGTAAATGCTCGTCTGTGAGGTATTTCTTGGTCAGAATCTCAAGTGACAGAGAACAGCCTGATGTTCCATTGCAAGTTTTCTTCCCCCCTAAAAATTCATGTGATTTCGAAATGTAAGTTGTAATATGCTCATGTATGTTTTAATTTCACCTTTATGTCATGAAATCTTTAAGAGGACAAAAATCCCAAACTAAAGATCAACAAGACATTGCCTTATGTATTCTGTTATCCCAACTATCTACCCCCTTATATCCCTGCAATATTCTTAGAAGTATTTTATACCCCTAAATAAAGAAGCTCAGCTAAAGAAGAAAGAGTTGTCACCTTAGACTGGTATCTACTTTTATAACGGTGATAATGTGTTTTTATAAATCCTAAACTCATGTGAACATGGATGAAAGCCGATGTTCAAGATATAAAACTGCTTATTCAAGATGCTGCCCCCATAAGAAACAAATTAAAAAAGAATGAGTACTTTCTGTTTATTTGCTCCCAGAAAAAAGGTTAAATAGCTCTCCAATCTAAAAAATGGTTCTGAACAACTCAGTCACTGTTGTATCATTTACTAACAGTGCCAAAGACAGGAGAAGCAGATTTCACATGTGGTAAAATCAAGATTTCTGCTTTTGTCATGTGAAATTTGTGGTGCCAAGTTTATTTTTAAGTAGACAAGTTCAACAAGACAGGTTTTGAGAGTTACTGGCATAAAAGACAGTGGCGTGGGACAAATACTATCTTAAGAGTGTTTCATTCATTCATTCAACAAACTAAGAACCAGGCTAACTTCTAGGTAGCAGGGAGTAAGAAATGAATGAGACTAGTAAAGAAAAATCTGAGATGAGTTAAAGTTGACAAAGTTTATTTGAGCATGGAAACAGTTCTAGAATCAGGCAGTATTACAGACCCATGTTGAGAACACCCCAACTCCACTATATGTGCAGGTTGGTGGGACTGTTTTGTACGGACAAAACCGCTGGGGAAAAGAGGGCATTCCAGCAAGTAGAAGAGGAGTAGCAACCAGAAAAAAAAAAAGAAAGAAAAATTGAGAAGAGGGCCTATGATGCCAGAAAGGAGAATATGATATCACAGAAGTCAAAAGAAGAAAATTCTTCAAGAGGGAGACAATGACGAAGTATTTAAAATATTGAAGAGGGATTGAGTTTGATGTGCAGTGAGATGAGACTATAGTATTGAAATACATGGAAGTAACTGTGATCTATTACTAAAAAGCACTATTTCAGCAAACGGTGGGGATGGAAACCCAATAGAAGGGTGGTTAAGAGACAATGAAAGATGAAGAAGACAGGGAATACAGAGAATTCTTTCATGTATCAATGTAAAGGAAAGAGCATACAAATTAGACCATAGGTAGGAATGTTCCTGGGAATGCGACAGTAAAGACAGGGTATCAGTGATGGAAGGGGAAGGGAGTATCATAGCTAGAGATAACAAAATTCCTAAAAAGTCAAAAGAATGGGATCCAAAGCAAAAGAGAAGATTCTGTCTTATATGAGCTAGGATCCAACTTCTTTGGTAACCGAGGGAAAGCAGAGTGTGTGAGAACAAATAAACATAAAGGGACTGCAAGATCTGTTCATGGGAAAGATGGGAGAAATACTGTTCCAACTACCCCATTTGCTTACACTTTGTAATTAAATATGAAGTGAGGTTATCAGCTAAAAGCGAGAAGGGAGGTGGGATATAGATTTGATAAAAAAGAAGAAGAAAGCAGGTGAGAACTAGGGACATGTAGCAGGACAGCTTCACATTGTTGAGTTCCTGTTTGAGGTCTGTGGTTTTGAATGCAAAATAAGACCAATTAGCATAGGTGTGTATTTTTCTTACCAATATTTAGCTGCTTACATTCAGGCAGGAAATAGATAAGTAGTTTGGTTTACCTAGAGTTGAAGTTTTGCCAAGGAAAAAGGAAGAGAAAAGGAACTGATGATATTAAATGACCATAAAAAATAAGGAAATGAGTACTTAAGTGGTGATGATGACAGTGAAAAAGTGATAGAGTCAATGGATGGGTCTTCATAAGGCTGGAGGAATGCTGGAAAGCGAGTGGGATGAAAACAGGATCACAGAATGAGGTACATATTGTTAAGTCACTGTGGGTGACCTAGTTGCTTTTTCTAACATTTTGTCCCAGGCTAACTTATCTGATAGGTTCTGTGTTTTTGTTTTTGCTTTTCTTATCCTCAAGTGTCACACAGTGTTAATATCTATTCTATGCCAGCAACTCCTGAGTCTCTCTCTGAAGCTGGACCTTAGTAAGAAGCAGAGCTTAGGTGTACACAGACAAACCTGGGGCCAACTCCAGCTCTCCCATTTACTGAGCTGTTTAACCTTGGATAAAACTTTTAGTTACTATGGGTATCAGTTTCTACCTGAAAATTATGGCTTAACCTGTTCCCTTTTAATTTGTTGTTGTTGTTGTTGTTGTTGTTGTTAGGTGCCGTCGAGTCAGTTTCCAACTCATAGCAACCCTCATAGGGTTTTCAATGGCTGACTGTTTTGGGATTGCCTTGGGAGTGGATTGCCAGGACCTTCTCCCATTTTTGCGGTGCTGGGAATTGAACTCAGGACCTCAGAGACTGCAGCGTAGTGCTCTACTAACTGAGCTAAATCCAATTTAGGTATTGTTTAAAATTAAATAATGGATGTTAGCATAGACACTTTTACCCATATACAGTACTACTGTATCCCAGGAGCCAAATCCATAAGGATCCTTCAACTTCCTTGACCACAACCTGTCCAAAACTAAACTTGACCTCTCACTCATTCCTCTTCCTGTACTCTCTCTTGTCTAAATTAATGGTATCACCATCTCTCTACTTAAGGCTAAAACAGCTGTCTCTGACTCACCTTTTTTTTTTTTTTTTTTACTAATTCGCACCTCTTATCTGTTACCAAATCCTGGTATGAAGTGTAAGAAATCACAGATTTTTAAGATTCACCATTATTTTCTGTACCACTAAAAGAAGGAAAATATTGCTAGTTACAAGTGTAGGGTGCAAACACTTATGATATGCAATCAGATTTCAGAGATGTTATAATAGGAAAAAAATGTGTATCTCAGAATAAGTACACATGGTAATCGATCACTAAATGTTCTAATAATGAGTTTTTGTTTTCATTTTTTTTTATCCCTGGCCTTTTGCAGTGACCTCTTCTCAAGCTTCCAAATGTTCAAACAGATCCACCTTTCTCACTGATGCCAGATACCCTTTCTAAAATATGGGACAGCAGCTTTCACTGTTCTTCTGCAAGACAATGGTTTTTCCATGCTCATAGTTTAAGGGGAATGTTCAAAGAACATGACCTAGTTCTTGTTTTGTTGTGTTTTGTTTTAGACAGGGTCTTAATACATAACCCACGCTGGCCTTGAACTTGCTGTGTACCCAAACTTATGATCCTCCTGCCTCATGTTCCTGAGTGCTGGGGTTACAGGTCTGGGCCACCGTGCCCAAAAAATCTCTTTCTTAAACAGACATTTCCCTATACTTCAACCAAAGAGATGTATTTGATGTCCACCAAAAAAAAAAAAAAAAAAAAATAGATAGTGGGGGACTCCTTGTTTATGGAACTCTCTTTCTTAGCTTGTTATATCCTGCTTACTTCTTTACCCTTCCCAGACAATCAAAATTCCTACCCCTACCTTTTAAAATGCAAAACAAATGTTAACTCCTGTGCAAAGTCTTCACTGATTTTTTTTCTTTAAGATTAACTATTGATTTAACTCAGTTAGTAGAGCGCTGCGCTGCAGTCTCTGAGGTCCCAAGTTCAATTCCCAACACCGCAAAAATGGGAAAAGGACCTGGCAATCCACTCCCAAGGCAATCCCGAAACAGCCATTGAAAACCCTATGAGGGTCACTACAAGTCGGATACGGACTTGATGGCACCTAACAACAACAACAACATTGCTACGGTTTCGATAAGTATTCCTCAAAGGCTCCTTTGTTAAAGATTTGTTCACCAGTGTGTGGCACTACTGGAAGGCAGCAGAATATTTAATAGGTAGGGCCTAATGGAAGCCCAGCCTCTTCCTCTCTCTCTACTTTCAGGCCACTGTGAGGAGAGTGGCATGCTCCATCAGGTACTCCCTGACGTGATATGCTGCTCTAGAAAAGGCCCAAGCAACAGGGCCAACCAATGGTAGAATAAAACTTCTAAAACTCTGAGCCAAAGAAATCCTTTCTCTTTTTCAGTTGATTATCTCAGGTATTTTGTTATAGAGATATGGGAGAAGGACGTGGCAACCCACTCCCAAGGCAATCCCTAAACAGTATGCCATTGAAAACCCTATGAGGGTTGCTATGAGTCAGACACGACTCAATGGCACCTAACAACAACAATGGAAAGCTGACTAATACAGAAAATTAGTACTGAGAGTGAGATCATTGATGTGTCTATACCGGATGATACTGTTCAGAAGACTTTAGAATGGGTTTGCAGAAGGAGTCTGGAAAAGTTTGGAGGAGTGGACTAGAAAAAGCCCAGAATGCTGTAAATGGAACTGAATGGACAATTCTAGTGAGAGCTCAGAAGAACAGAATGCTAACAGAAATGTAGATAGCAAGTTATACTCATGGCGTTTTCAATGTAAATAAGGACTCTATTGGGAACTGAACTAAAGGCTACCCTTTTTACACTGTGATAAAGAGTTTGGATAAATTATGTCCATGTCCTGAGACTTTGTGGGAGGCTTAGTTTACAAGTGATAGACTAGTTTGTCTGGCAGAAAAAACTTCAAGGCAACACAGCATTGAAGAAGCAGCATAGGTACTATCCAGCTGCTTTTAGCCAAATTTACTGTAAGAATAGTGCTGGGATTTAGCTCAGTTGGTAGAGCACTGCGCTGCAATCTCTGAGGTCCTGAGTTCAATTCCCAGCACCGCAAAAATGGGAGAAGGGCCTGGCAATCCACTCCCAAGGCAATCCTGAAACAGCCATTGAAAACCCTATGAGGGTCGCTATGAGTTGGATATGGACTCAACAGCACCTAACAACAACTGTAAGAATAAGAAACGAAGAGAAACAGAGAAGAAAAACTTGGAAAATTTGCAGTTTGGCAAGAAAACAAGCATTTTTAATGGTGCTGCCAAGAAGTATGCATCTGCTAAAGAGATGAGCACCATTAAAAAGAAGTCAAACACAAGCATGCTGCACTGACACACTAGCAAAGATATCTTAAGGGCATCTCAGGAATCAACAAGACCCCACCCATCACAGCCTCAAAAAAGTAAAAGTGTAAACTTTTTCAAAGACTTCCCTTTGAGAAGAGAGGCCCTGGGGCACTCTGCTCTCACAAGGCTGCCTGGGGAATTGTTTTCCAGCATTACTTTCCCTATATTCAGCTGTCAAGGCACTCTGAGGCACTATAGCCTTGGTTGAAGTAGGTCCCAGTACAAGTCCTACTAGCAACAGACCTTGGACTGCCCAAGTGATGCTGGTTTTGCAGGCATGGAGAATGCAAGTTAGAGGGTCATACAGGCTTCCACTGAGATTTCAAAGGAAATCCTGGTAGGCCACACAGTGCAATGTGTGACAGAGATGGAGTTCCTGCAAGCAGGCCCAAATAGGGAGATGTGTGAAGCTGTAAAGAATCAAGCCAAAGCTGCAATGGACACACCAAGAAATCAGAGATGCCAGTAACATGGAATCCCTACCCAGGGAAGCTGTAGGCAACTAGCAGAGCCAGTCCAAAAGAGTGGTCATGTGGGCTGTGGTCAACACGTCTGCCCATGCCCTTAGGAGCTCATATTCTACCACATTGTGCCCAGGATGCTGAACATAGAGCATGAAGATTTAATATTTGTTTTGCTGGGTTTCAGTTTTGCTTTGGTTTGATCCTTTCTATGTTCCTATTCCTCCCTTTTGGAATGGTAATGTTTACTCTATACCATTGTTTCTTGGAAGTGTATAACAACTTCCTCCTCCTCTCCTTCCTCCTCTTCTTCTTTCCTTCTTTTTCTAACAGGGGCTCAGAGCTAAGAGTTTGCTTTCGGTCTCGCGAGATTTCAGACTTGGAGTTTTGAGTAATATTTGAATAGTTAAAACTCTGGGGACTTTTGGAGATGGACTAAATGCATTTTGCATTTTGAGATGGACATGAACCTTTGAAGGCCAGAGGTGGAATCCTACAGTTTGGATCTTGAATGTCTCCCACAGGCCCACGTACTGAATACTTAGTCCCCAGCTGTGGCACTACTGGGAGATAGCAGAACCTTTAGGAGGTAGGGCCTAATAAAGGAAGTTATTTCATTCAGGGTATGTCTTCAAAAAGAACACTGGGACCGCAGCCCTCCTCTTCCTCTCTGCTTCCTGGCTTCCATGAATTGAGCAGCTTCCTTCACCATGAACTTCTGTCATAATGTTTTATGTCTCCACAGGCCCAAAGAAATGAAGCCAATCATTGGAATACAACCTCTAAAATTGTGAACCAAAAATCAGCCTTTCCCATTTGTAAGTCAATTATCTCTGATATTTTGTCACAGTGGCAGAAAGCTGACTATCACAATCATGCCTGTGTCTAATACAGTACTCATTCATTTATTTAATGTTCACTTCTTTCTGCACTGCGCTTTGTTTAGAAAATGGTTTACATTTTTCCTTCTCTATTAGGTTTCAGGCTCCTCAGAGGCAGGGGCAGTACCCTGCTCTTTATATCTACCTAGAGCACATCACACAATACTTCACAGATTATAAGATTAATAGAAGTAATTTAAAAAATTTAGCTTATATTCATTATACAAATTGATGAGTTTCACTCATCAACTATGCATGCACATTATATACTTTGAATTTATTTACCTCCCCACCCTCCACCCCACTACCCTCACCATTCCTCTATCTCCCTCCCACTGATCTTCTTCCTCCTCCCAAATAGTACCACCCTTGGCTTCCAAGTCTTTTTTAAAAAAAAAATAAAAGTTAATTTTGATGTTCTAAACTTAAAGGCTAAGAAAATGCTCCTAAAAGTGTCTCAAGAAGCAAAAGATCAATAGCCCAACTGTGAGAAAAATGTTTAACCTCTCCATTTAATATGCCCAAATAATACAAAACAACTACAGGCACACTACTTGGCTCTATCTGCTAAAGGGCACAGACAATGTTACCCACAGGTGAATTATTTGCACTGCTGAAAACCTGGTATTACTACTGTCATTGTATTGGATTTTTGAAACAGTTGACTAATAGATTTCTTTGGACTATCATCAGATGATAATATCATCTGACTATTATCAGATGATAATAAATTGAACTTAAGAATAGGAACTCACAATAGAGAAAGGACTACTAAAACAAGTTGTTGTTGTTAGGTGCCATTGAGTCAGGTCTGACTCATACTGACCCTATGTACAAAAGACAAAACACTACACAACATTGTGCCACGCTGGGCACTACTGTCAGTGCTTCTCTGCTATTCACAGGGTTTTTGATGGCTGATTGTTTCAGAAGTAGGCTGTCGGGTCCTTCTCCCAAGCCTACACCACTCAGTATTCCCAGGCAGTCTCCACCCTAGTATTAACCAGGCCCAACCCTGCTTAGTTTCTGAGGTCTGACAAGATCGGATGCTAGGGTAATATGGCTGTAGACACTAAAACCAGTTACTTTTCATTTATTTGACTATAACTTGAAGTAGCCAAATGTAAAGAATCTAGTCCTTTCTCAGTTCTTGTCTACCATGTTCCTCTACCCAGATCCTGCTACATAAAATACCAAAACATGCACAGATTTTAATAAATCCTGAAACACAGAAATGATTATAATTTGCCCATGTACTTAGTCTTTCTACTCAATTTACTCTCAAATGATACCTATAGAGTACTCTTATGAAATAAAAATGCAAGACCATAGTAATATGCATTAGTGATATGTTCAATTCCAAATTCATCACAGTAAGCATGTTGGAGTGATTTCCTAGAGTAATGCCTTGAGACTGATAAGAAAAGAAGAGGAAAAAATGCAAGTAAGAGCTGGGCGCAGGGGCGCACTCTTGTAATCCCAGCAGCTTGGGAGGCGGAGGGAAGAGGATCACAAGTTTGAGACCAGAGGCAGTCTGGGTAATTTAGTGAGATCCTGTCTCAAAAAGTAAAAAAATGGGGTGGGGGTGGAGCTTAGCAGTCCAGCATTTGCAGAGAATGTAAGAGCAAGGCCCTGGGTTCAACCCCAGTATGGCAAAAAAAAAAAGCAAGTTAAGTATAAAAAGTGGGCTCTTCCCACTGGAACAGACAGGAGGGGCTAGTCCTTGGTACACAAAGATTAACCCTATAATCTGTTTTTCTATTAGGTCATTTTATTTCTTTTTCTCTGAAGATGGTTCAGTCTTAAACACAGACTACTGCTGATACTTTTGTTGTTGTTGTTGTTGTTGTTGTTGTTGTGAACCCAGGGCCTCATGCTTGCATGCTTTGCAGGTGCTGGACCACTGAGCTACACCCTCACCCCATTTTTTTTTTTTTTTACTTTTTGAGACAGGGTCTCGCTAAATTACACAGACTGCCTGTGGTCTAGAGCTTCCAATCCTCCTGCCTCTGCCTCCCGAGTCACTGGGATTATAGGTGTGTGCCACTGTGCTCGGCCCCCAGATTTTATACTAAACATTGCATATGTTCCATTTACTCCTCCCCAACATGCAAGGATGTGGATTGATACTATCACTGTTCCCATTTTACAGATAAAGAAATAGAGGTTCAGAGAGGTTAAGTGACTTATACAAGATCACACAATATTAAGTGGTAGAACTTAGATTGGAATCCAGGTAGTCTAAATGAAAAATAATTAAATGCATACAATTGTTGTTGTTGTTGTTGTTGTTAGGTGCCTTCGAGTGGTGTCTGACTCATAGCAACCCCAATAGGGTTTTCAATGGCAGATTGTTTTGGGATTGCCTTGGGAGTAGGTTGCCACATCCTTCTCCCATTTTTGCAGTGCTGGGAATCAAACTTGGGACTTCAGAGACTGCAGAGCGGCGCTCTACCAACTGAGCTAAATCCCAGCCCAAATGCATACATTAGTACTCTGTAATCTGTAAATTTTCCCCTTTCTTGATCCATGTGGTAAAAAAAATTCTCTTTTTAAAAAACCAAATGAGAGGCATATCTAAACTCTATATTCTATTAAGTATCCCTTTTGTAAATACAAAAAGCATTTGTTGTTGTTGGGTGCCTTCAAGTCAAACTCGACTCACAGTGACCCTCACAGGGTTTTCAATGGCTGATTGTTTCAGGATTGTTTTGGGGAGAGGACTGCCACATCCTTTCCCCCTGTTTGTGGTGCTGGAGATCAAATCTGGGTCCTCAGAAGTGTAGAGCAGCACTCTACCAATTGAGTTAAACCCCAGTCCACAAAAAGCATTGTTGTCGTCGGTGCTGTCGAGTTGGTATCCAACTCATAGAGACCCTCATAGGGTTTTCAATGGCTGAGTGTTTCAGGATTGCCTTGG